>JACEFO010000530.1:0-30444 GCA_015342445.1 Digitaria exilis
TCAGTTCTTTTTGTGCTCCAGAACCAGAGCTTGGTAGACACCAGTTGCTTTGGCTGTTTCCACAACTCAGCCGGATGATCCCACTGCCTGAGCGCTACCTTAGCTCTCCTTGAGATGGCGGAGAACCCGTCGCAGCAGCCGCTTGATGATGAGGTGGATACGGGCGTATCACCGTTTGCAGGCACTTCTTGGACGGTCGCAGAGCGAGATGCTCAACATTGCTATGGACATGTCCGCTCGCGCCCTGACATAGGGGTTGAGAGACCTCTTTGTCCATTGAGGTGACCACTAGAGATGCCATGATTGCTGACTTGGAGAGGCAAATTGAATGACTCCAGATTGCACACAACAACACCCAGAATGAGTTAGCACAAACTAGAGATGAGCTTGAGAGGTACATGGACTTGGAAGCATGCAATGCTATGCTTGCCGCCCATGACGCTCAACACCTTCTTGAGCAAGAAAGGAGGGAATGGTGAAGGAGAGGCCCCCGATCCGACATGGACACCGAGGATGACATGCCGCCCTTCACCTCCACCTTCACCTATGGCAGGAGGCTTACCGCTAACCAACTTGGATGTTTTTAGAGTGGTAGTAGCAAGTTTTACTCCTCCGCTAGGCCTAGATTTTGGCTTCATGTTATAAATAGGCTAGATGGGTTGAGCTTCTCCTTTTATCTTTGGTGGCAATGTAAAATTAATGGATGTGGTTGTGGTTAAAAACTTGATGAAGTTGTTAATAGCTGTGTTGAAAACATTCCTGCAGCTGACCTTGTTTTAATTATTATGGTTTTCCATTCATGTCTGGGCTGTGATGTGAACTACAAAGTTGTTTGGAATTTATCAAACAAAAATGATCACCAAACTGCAACCCCCATTGGTTAAGCGAAATAAAAATGGCAACCAAAACACTATAGCTCGGCCTGCTGAAAAAACAGCAAATGCAGAGAGCTAAAGATTGAATTTTTTCGGCTTAGTTCCAGTCCGAATTTGATTCCGAGCCCAACCATGAAAGTTGTAGAGCATGAAATTTTTCGAGCTACTGACCGAATTGGAGCATTTGACTTGTTTCCTGTTGGGAGATATGATTTTTCTTCCGAACTGCTTGCTGATTTGTCATTCTGCGCAGTACACTTAATATATTGTCACGTTCTATTCTTGTCATTCATTATGCAGCTTATGGAATGTGGCTAATACAAGTACCTGCTGCAGATGGCAATCACCCGCAGTGGTCACGACGCTAGTGGCTCCAACGCTAACCAGCAGGGGCCAGAGGGGGCAGCAACAGCCACCGCCACCTCCTCCACCGCAGCAACCTCCGACGTGGCAGCAGCTGTATGCCACGCAAACGGAGATTCTCCGGAACCTGCAGCATCAGCAGCAGATGATGCAGCAGCAGATGCTTCAGCAGGGAGGTCAACGGGCCCCTCAGCCTCAGGTGGCCAGATACGAAGATTTTCTGGCAACGCACCCGCCGATTTTCTCTCGAGCTGCAGAGCCCCTGGAGGCCGACACCTGGATTCGAGCCATCGAGTCCAAATCACCATCCTGGCGACACCTTGTGCCTCTAACCGCAAGGTCGTGTTCGCGGCACAGCAACTCCGCGGCCCAGCTCTCCTTTGGTGGGAGAACTACATGGCCCTGCAGCAGGAGGGTCATGTAGTTGAGTGGGATGAGTTCAAGGCTGCATTCAAGGCTCATCACATTCCGCCGGTCCTGGTAGAAAGGAAGCTGAATGAGTTTTTTGGCGCTGAACCCAGGTACCCGTACAGTGCTTCAGTACGCCCAGGCCTTCACATGGTCTGTGCCCTTTAAATGCGGTCATCACGTTGACTCGCGAGAGAGAGAAGCTAGAGAGGTTCCGACGTGGCCTTAACACCAAGTTAAAGCACAGTTGGCCACCCACCCGTGCTGCCTCTACGGCGATCTCGTGAACCTTGCCATCACCCAGGAAGACCCAATATGTGCACAAGGCGGAGAAGAGAGGAAGACTCCCGCTGGACCGTCGAGCGCGCAGCCCACAGAGGTTCGCTTGGTTTCCCCCGGCTGCACGCGCAGGGACAGTCCAGGGCACCTCAGGGAGGTGGATGGACGTTGCTAAGGCCGCCACGCCTAACGCGCCTCGTTTCCCTCCACCGCCGCAGCAGCAGCAAGCACCAAGGGCAAAATGCACAGCAGCCAGCTCGCCCTGGAGCCGGCTATCAGTGCTTCAAGTGTGGAAGTAAAGATCATTTTATCAAGGATTGCCCGCAGAACAAGCAGCAAAACCAATGCCGGAACTCAGCAAGGCAAGGGGCAAGCAGCAGCAGCGTGTGCAAGTTCGGCAAGGACGGCTCAACTACACCACCTTGGCCGACCTACCCGAGGGAGCCCCAGACATGACTGGTACTTTCCCTATCTGCACTCAACCTGCTGTGATATTGTTTGATTCCGGGGCAACGCATAGTTTTATAAGCACAAGGTTTCATGTGAAATGCGGATTAAAATCGTACCATACCAAATCATCATACGTGATATCAACTGCGGGAGGTAAAATTGCATCCAACCAAGTCACCCACAAGGTTCCAATCAGGCTGGGAAAGTAAAACATTTCCTACTGATTTGATTCTGCTTGGAATGGAAGGAATTGACATTGTGTTAGGAGCCAATTGGATGAGTCAACATAAGGTTGTCCTAGATGTTGCGGAACGAGTTGTTGAGATAAACTCGCCTACGCAGGGCCCGAGTGTGCTATATCTGCCACAACGGACTCGCGTCGATGCGTGTGCTTATGCAATGGTAGAAACCCAACTAAAGGACATTCCGGTGGTATGTGAGTATGCCGATGTATTTCCAGATGACTTACCTGGGATGCCGCCGGATAGGGACATTGAATTTGTGATTGAACTTCAACCTGGCACAGCACCTATATCAAAGAGACCATATAGAATGCCGCCCAATGAATTGGCTGAATTAAAAATTCAACTCCAAGAATTGCTAGATAAGGGTTTCATTCGTCCAAGTGTATCACCTTGGGGATGTCCCGCTATCTTTGTGAAGAAGAAGGACCATTCCTTGAGGTTGTGTATTGATTACCGGCCTCTCAATGCGGTAACTATTAAGAACAAGTACCCACTCCCCGTTATTGACATCTTGTTTGACCAACTAGCTGGCGCCAGAGTGTTCTCCAAGATTGACCTTCGCTCTGGCTATCACCAAATCAAAATTAGGCCTTGTGACATTCCAAGACTGCCTTTTCCACACGTTATGGACTTTATGAATTCTTGGTTATGTCTTTTGGACTCACCAATGCCCCAGCCTACTTCATGTATCTCATGAATTCGGTCTTCATGTCAGAGCTAGACAAGTTTGTGGTGGTTTTCATTGACGACATTCTTATATATTCTAAGAGTGAGGAAGAGCATGCCGAGCACCTTCGCATTGTTCTTCAAAGTTGAGAGATCACCGGCTCTACGCCAAGTTCTCCAAGTGTGAATTCTGGTTAGAGAGCGTGAAGTTCTTAGGCCACACGGTTTCCAAGGATGGTATATCCGTGGATCCAACCAAAGTGCAAGAGGTGTTGGATTGGCAACCACCTACTTCTGTCCACGAGATTCGAGTTTTCTGGGTTTAGCTGGTTATTACCGCCGTTTTATTCCGGACTTCTCTCGGATTGCGAAGCCCATGACCGAACTCTTAAAGAAGGGAGTCAAATTCGAGTGGAATGACAAATGTGATGAAGCTTTCCACACCTTGCGAAGACATTTGACTTCAGCCCCAGTTTGGCTCAGCCCGATTGCACCAAGCCCTATGATGTCTATTGCGATGCATCAGGCACCGGCCTTGGCTGTGTTCTCATGCAAGAGAACCGAGTCATTGCTTATGCTTCTCGAGCACTTCGGCCTCATGAGCAAAACTACCCCACGCATGATCTTGAGTTAGCAGCGGTTATTCATGCTCTCAAGATGTGGAGACACTATTTGATGGGTGTTCCCTGCAACATATATATAGACCACAAGAGCCTCAAATATGTTTCACTCAGGCACATTTGAATATGAGACAGCGAAGATGGTTGGAGTTAGCAAAGGACTATGACCTTAGTGTGCATTATCACCCCGGGAAGGCTAATGTAGTTGCTGATGCACTAAGCCGCAAGGCTCATTGTCATTGTCTTTCCGTGGAGTCCTACGCTGACACCCTGTGTCATGAAATGGCAAAGCTCAATTTGGAGATTGTTCCACACGGGTACTTCAGCCATATTGCAGTGGAACCAACCTTGCACGATCAGATTGTTGTAGCCCAATTAAATGACGCGAGCATTAAAATCCTTAAAAAGAAATTGTCTAAGGAGAAGGTGAAAGAGAAGTACAAGTGTTTCCGGCTAGATGGGCAGGGAGTGATGTGGTTGGACATCGCCTCGTGGTGCCTAAAAACACGGAACTCCGGAGGAAGATTATGGATGAGGCACATCTCTCTAAATTTTCTATCCATCCCGGCAGCACCAAAATGTACCAAGATTTGAAACAAGACTTTTGGGTGGACTCGAATGAAGCGAGAAATTGCCACATATGTGTCGGAATGTGACACCTGCCAGCGGGTTAAGGCCAGCCACTTGAAGGTAGCAGGCACGCTTCAACCTCTACCTATTCCTCATGGAAGTGGGAAGACATAAACATGGATTTTATTGTTGGACTTCCCAGAACCCCTCAGGGGCATGACTCCATTTGGGTAATTGTGGATCGCCTTACCAAGACCGCACATTTCTTCCAGTCAATACCGCCTATACTGCTAAAAGTACGCGGAGATTTATTTGGAGCGGATCGTTTGTCTACATGGAGTACCCAAGACGATAATTTCAGATCGTGGTGCCCGTTCGTAGCACGCTTTTGGGAACAATTGCAATTATCCCTAGGCACCAAACTGATCCGTAGTTCAGCATATCACCCACAAACCGATGGGCAGACGGAAAGGGTAAATCAAATACTTTGAGGATATGCTTCGAGCTTGTGTTATTCATTATGGGAAGAATTGGGAGAAGTGTCTATCCTGGCCGAATTCTCCTATAACAACAGCTACCAAGCGAGTCTCAAAATGGCACCTTTCGAAGCCTTATATGGTAGAAGATGTCGGACCCCGTTGTGTTGGTCCCAGGCAGGCGAGAGGTATGCTTATGGCCCTGACCTTGTAAAGGAAGCAGAGGAAAAGGTTAGAATCATTCATGAAAATTTGAGAACTGCCCAGTCAAGGCAGAAGAGTTACTTTGATCAACGGCGAAAACCACTTCAGTTTGAAGTTGGTGATCACGTGTATCTTAAAGTCTCCCGACCAAAGGTGTGCAAAGATTCGGACTAAAAGGAAAGCTTGCACCTCGTTATATCGGCCCGTATGAAATTACTCAGCAATATGGGCCGGTAGCCTATCAAGTGAAGCTTCCCGAAAAACTTTCAGCTGTACACAATGTATTCCATGTTTCTCAACTCAGAGGTGTCTTCGTGTTCCGACCGAAGTTGTTGAACAAGAGGAACTCTCGGTTGAACGGATCTCTCTTATGATGAGCATCCCGTTAAGATCCTCGACGAGAAAGAGCGACAAACACGAAGGAAGGGAGTTAAAATGTACAAAATTCAGTGGAGTCATCACTCCGAAGATGAAGCCACATGGGAAACCGAAGACTATCTAAAGAAGAACTACCCCGACATCCTTTCTTAGACCAAGGTACCTTTTCCCACCTTGTTCCTAAGTGTAATCGAATCTCGGGACGAGATTCTTTGTAAGGGGGGTAGGCTGTGACAACCCTGATGTAAAAAAAAAATATTGAAAGTACTTTTAAAACAGGTTAAGAGGGGAAAAAGTGGTGTTGGAACTCAAAATTCATCAAAATTCAAATTTAAATTCAAAAGCAAAGGACCTTGGGCACCCAACTGAAATCTCAAGACTTGGGAGCTGAACTTAAAAATCTCGGACCAAAGTAGTTGTCATCACCTACACTACAGCCCTTCGCGACAACCTCGCCACGGCGTTCGTTCCGCTCGATGACCCTCGAGCGGGGATGTCCGTCACGATCGAGCTTAGCCCGGATGTCCGTCACGATCGAGCTTAGCCGTAAAATCCGTCCGATCGAGCTATGTCCGTGACGATCGAGCCTAGCCAGTAGTTTCGTCACGATTCGAGGCCGCACGATAGGACCCTCGAGGCCCCGCCGTCCGTCACGCTCGAGGCTCCGTAGCCAAGCTCGAGGGGGCACTTACCCTCGAGCGACGTTCCGTCAACCTCGAGGCTCCGCAGCCAAGCTCGAGGGGCACTTACCCTCGAGCGACGTTCCGTCAACCTCGAGGCTCCGCAGCCAAGCTCGAGGACTTACCCTCGAGCGACGTTCCGTCACGCTCGAGGCTTCGCAGCCAAGCTCGAGGGGGGCACTCACCCTCGAGTGGCGTTTCCGACCATTCGAGGCTCGGCAAGCTCGAGCTTGCGGTTCAAGCTCGAAGCGCCGTAGCGCCTGGTCGAAGTGCCTGGTCCAAGCTCGAAAGTTGTGTCCCACACCTCAGATCCCAACTTTTAATTTTACCCGTTTCAAAGTTCAGTTCGAATTTTTGGAGAAAATTCGAATTTGGAAATCGGAGCTCCACGGGCATGCTACAGTGCCCCTGGCGCGCGCTGCGCTGGCCGGAGCCCGGCCGCCACGTGGCCGGCGAGCGGCGCAGGCGGCGCTGAGCTGGCCAAGCCGCGGCGGACGCTGGCGCTTGTCGCCTAGCTCTTGTCCGGCCACTCCCGAGCCATCACTTCGCCGCTGTCGCGTCGCCTCGCCTCGCGCGCGGAGCGCCATCATACGGTCGCGCGCCGCCGTGGCCGCACGCGCGCTCGCGCCGCGCCGAGCGCACTGCAGGCGGTAGAATCCGTTCGTGTCGCGCCAAAGCCTCAGCTGAGGATCTCCACTTCATCACGCGATGATCTTTGACGCCCAACCGCGCGTGTGCGCTCTGTTCGAGCTCGCCGCGCCATCAATGGCGACCGCGACAGCCACCCACGCGCTCGCACGCTCCCGAGGCCGCACTGTGCCACTCTCGCGTGCCCAAGCACTCCACCGCGCACTCCCACCCCTCCTCTCACTCGCTCACTTGGCCATTTCCACTTCCCCGCGCTCGCTCGGTCTTCTTCTTCCTCGCGCCGCGCGAACCGAGCCGAGCTTCTCCGAGAAATTCACCCTCCACACTCCACCATTCCCAAGTTCGTCCCGCACGAAGCTAGCCCTCTACTCCAGCTCCATTTCCCCCCACTTTCCCCTAGCTATTGTCCTTTCTCCGGCGAGAATTTGAGATTTCCCCCAAATCGCGAATTCCGGCCACCGGAGCACCCGCACGTCGAGACCCTACTCCGAGCCGTCCCCGAGGTCAACCGAGCACGCCATTGGCTTCCTCGAGCTCCACTGGTGCTCTAGGACCCCTCGAACCTCGGCGAACGACCCCGAGCTCACCGGCGTAGAAGCCGCGGCGGCCGCGCCGCCACCACCTCGTCGCCGGCACAACTCCGACCACCCCCGGCCTCCAAACCGTCCCCAAACGACTCGTGGTGAGCCCAGGAAGCTTTTCCCCCACTTCCCCGAGCCTAGTTCGCCGCCGTTTGGCCGGCGCAACTCCGGCGAGAGCCGAGGGCCTTCCTTCATCGTCTTCGTTTGTCTAGGGGTCTCTGCGCAAAAGTTCAGGGACTCGTTCACGAAGTTTTGAAAGTTCTAGGGTTCCCTGCGAAAATAGATTCTTAAAACTAGATTTGTTTTTTCCGAATCTTGTAAAATCCATTAAAAATCGTAAAAAAACCAGAAAAATGCAAAAAATACTCTCTGGATTCGTGAGAGTCTAAACTACAATCTCTATTAGACATGTTTATACTTTTGATGAACTGTTTTTGAGCTAAAATTCAAACTATGAAAATGGAAAGTAGTGCACTATTTCAAATCCAGAGCTCCGCTAGGGTTGAGCTTTGGATATGTTGTGTGTAGTGACTTTGGACAGCTTGTGTCCAAAGGGGACCTAAAAATATGAACTGTAGCTCCAGTTATAAATTAAAATGTGTTTTCTGTCTTATTGCAGTGCAGAAATCTTTAAAAATAATCTGTGCAGTGAAAAATCACCATTTTTCTCCAGAGGACTAAAAACTTGTTAGCACACCTGTGAAAAATGAAAAACTTAATTTTTGCTCTGTTTAGGCTAGCAAATAAATAAATATGTGTTTTTGGATAGGAATTTATTGAGGACTACCCAAGGGTTATTTTGAGCCACCACTTGGCCAGAGCCCTCCTTGTTATAATGACTAGCTTTGGTAGGAAGATTTCCTGAATTGGATGTATTTCCAATTTTATATGAATTTATTTCATTTCTGCAGGCAGCAGATTGAATTAATTTTAATAAATTATGTGTAGCTCAGATTTAGCTAAATTTTGGAGTGAGCTTAGCTCTTATACTCCAGTAGCTGTCATAAAGTTTATAGATAAAATGATGAGCAGAAAAGGAGAAACAAAAATGCGAAGTAATCTAGATGGAAATCGATTTATATAAAAGAATAAACCTTTTTGTAGTTAGTTAGAATAAAATAAATGGAATCTGAAATTCCAGAACAGCCACCCTAAGTTATGCATCTCATGTAGAAGGCGCCATCCCGGACGGCAACTACCACCTCATTCCCGCAGACGAGGAAGAAGTCCCGGAGGAAGGTGCCGGTGCAGGATCGACCAACCCGGAGGCTAACCCCCAGTCCGAGCAAGAAGGCAAGCCCCGGAGCATGACCTAACCTTTACCAAATTATGCACTTTGAATTCTCTATGTTTGTGCATTTACGTTCAAGGAGTTGATTGAATACCTTGGCTGCACATTTCCTAGTACCTATGACTTGCAATACTAGCATGAAAGGATCGATAGGGCATTGCTTTAGGTCCGTTACAAGTCGAGTGATTTCCTGTCACTCGCGAGACATAGGAATTGCTTGTCTTTTCTTATGTTGGAATCATAAGGATTGACGGGCGGGATGATAGATGTAGATCTCCCGTCCGTGTATGATAATTGATTAAGGTCGAAATGTGTGGTTGAGTGTGTCAAGTTTTTGAACGTACCACATGCATGCCGATGTATGGGGATCGGTAAGCCCGGTACCAGATTGAAGCAGCTAGGGCCGATAGCCATCTCTCCTTGGAAACTTTGTTTTCCCCTGCCGTACACTTGTGGATATATGCGTGAGACTGTGAGTGAAGCAGTAAACCTTTATCCTAAGGAAATGGACCCGGTTCCGAATTGTGGATCGATGGGAAAGGTTGGGAAATGCTTGTACCTTTTATAGCAAGCAGAGTATCCGTGTGTGTTGGGTTTCCCCTGGCCAGGTAGCAAAATTCGGTTCGAACTGTCCGCTTCTCGCGGTTAATGAGACTGCTTGACCGCCTGGCTACATTAAGTAACAAGTGGAACTTTGAGATTGATAAACTTGTTGTATGAATTAAATTGTATTGCACCACTTGTATGATTAGACAGGATGCTAATCTAGAATGGTTAAATCTACTAGAATATGATGCTAAAACTTAAAAGCAAGGACCTACTCTTAGTTGCTTTTTGGCAAACAAACCCACCAGCCAAAAGCCTCTCATGTCTAGATGTCGGTGATGTAGTTTTCACCCGACGGGTAAGCCTTGCTGAGTATTAGTATACTCAGCCTTGCTTGTGGCAATGATTTACAGGTACACCTTTGGATGTCGATGCTTTGTCTTGGCCTACCCAGGTTCCACCTGGCTGGCACATCGAATGGGTTCCGTCCTCTGCCGAGGATCAGGAGGAGTAGCACCGTGGCAGGCTTCAGCATGGTGTTATTTGTATCGTCGTTAGTTTATTTACTTCCGCTGCAATGAACTATTTTATTTCCGCTGCAAGACTTTGATACTCTGTTTTCATTTCAAACTTGGTTTGTAATAACTTTGAGATTCTATTTGTGTAAGTTAATTTGTGGAATGTTGTAATCTCTGGAACTCACCTTCGTGTGAGCGTGCTGTTGTTTCGATCGAGAAAAGAACGTGGTTAATCAGGTTTAATCCGACGGCGCTCCAGCTTATTCCGGATTAAGTGCCTGACTACTCGTTTAGTGGTCCCGAGGTACTTAACTTGGAATAATTTCGGAGTGGTCCGCCACAGCGAAAAACCCATTTTGAAGTTTGTTGTTACGAGGCAGTGCATCCGGGCACCGAAAAGGACCCGTTTCGCTCCGTTTTGCATGCAGAAGGTACCGAAACGCTCCAAATCACTCCCTAACATCGTTTTGGATCCAATGGAGGCTATTGCGCATGTTTTTGCAAAAAGTCCAATAGAAGTTCGGTGCGCAAAACAGTGCACTCGAGTGCCGAAACACCTGTTCTGCTCCGATTTCTATGCTGTAGGTAACGGAATGCTCCAAAACACTACCAATCATCATTTAGGGCCTAATGTAGTAGATTGGAAGTGTCCGTAGCGAAAAATCCATTTTGATGTTCGTTGTTACGAGGCAGTGCATAAGGGCACCGAACCAGAACCGTTTCGCTCCGTTTTGCATGCAGAAGGTACCGAAACGCTCCAAATCACTCTCTAACATCGTTTCGGGTCCAATGGAGGCTATTGGGCATGTTCGCGCGAAAAAATTCAATAGAAGTTCGGTGCTCGAAACAGTGCACTCGGGTGCCGAAACAACCATTTTGCTTCGATTTCCGTGCAGTAGGTAACCAAATGCTCCAACACACTCCCAAACATCAATTAGGGCCTAATGGAGTAGATTGGAAACCGTAGCGAAAAACCCATTTTGAAGTTCGTTGTTACGAGGCAGTGCATCCGGGCATCGAAACGGACCCGATTCGCTCTGTTTTGCATACAGAAGGTACCAAAACGCTCCAAATCACTCTCTAACATCGTTTTGGGTCCAATGGAGGCTATTGGGCATGTTCGTGCAAAATAATTCAACAGAAGTTCGGCGCTCGAAATAGTGCACTCGGGTGCCGAAACATCCGTTTTGCTCCGATTTCCATGCAGTAGGTAACGAAATGCTCCAAAACACTGCCAATCATCATTTAGGGCCTAATGGAGTAGATTGGAAGTGTCCGTAGCGAAAAACCCATTTTGAAGTTCGTTGTTACGAGGCAGTGCATCCGGGCACCGAAAAGGAGCTGTTTCGCTTCGTTTTGCATGCAGAAGGTACCGTAACGCTCGATATCATTCCCTAACATCGTTTTGGTTCCAATGGAGGCTACTAGGCATGTTTTTGCAAAAAGTTCAATAGAAGTTCGGTGCGCAAAATAGTGCACTCAGGTGCCGAAACACCCATTTTGCTCCGATTCCCGTCCAGTAGGTAACCGAATGCTCCAAAACACTGCCAAACATCATTTAGGGCCTAACGGAGTAGATTGCAAGTGTCCATTGCGAAAAACCCATTTTGAAGTTCATTGTTACGAGGCAGTGCATCCGGGCACCGAAAAGGACCCGTTTCGCTCCGTTTTGCATGCAGAAGGTACTGAAACGCTCCAAATCACTCCCTAACATCGTTTTGGATCCAATGGAGGCTATTGGGCATGTTTTTGCAAAAAGTTCAATTGAAGTTCGGTGCACAAAACAGTGCACTCGGGTGCCGAAACACCCGTTTTGCTCCGATTTCTATGCTGTAGGTAACGGAATGCTCCAAAACACTACCAATCATCATTTAGGGCCTAACGCAGTAGATTGGAAGTGTCCGTAGCGAAAAATCCATTTTTATGTTCGTTGTTACGAGGCAGTCCATAAGGGCACCGAACCGGACCCGTTTCGCTCCGTTTTGCATGCAGAAGATACCGAAACGCTCAAAATCACTCCCTAACATCGTTTTGGGTCTATTGGAGGCTATTGGGCATGTTCGTGCGAAAAAATTCAACAGAAGTTCGGTGCTCGAAACAGTGCACTCGGGTGCCGAAACACCCATTTTGCTTCGATTTCCGTGCAGTAGGTAACCGAATGCTCCAACAGACTCCCAAACATCATTTAGGGCCTAACGGAGTAGATTAGAAACCGTAGCGAAAAACCCATTTTGAAGTTCGTTGTTACGAGGCAGTGCATCCGGGCACCGAAACGGACCCGTTTCGCTCCGTTTTGCATACAGAAGGTACCAAAACGCTCCAAATCACTCTCTAACATCGTTTTGGGTCCAATGGAGGCTATTGGGCATGTTCGTGCAAAATAATTCAACAGAAGTTCGGTGCTCGAAATAGTGCACTCGGGTGCCGAAACATCCGTTTTGCTCCGATTTCTATGCTGTAGGTAACGGAATGCTCCAAAACACTACCAATCATCATTTAGGGCCTAACGCAGTAGATTGGAAGTGTCCGTAGCGAAAAATCCATTTTGATGTTCGTTGTTACGAGGCAGTCCATAAGGGCACCGAACCGGACCCGTTTCGCTCCGTTTTGCATGCAGAAGATACCGAAACGCTCAAAATCACTCCCTAACATCGTTTTGGGTCTATTGGAGGCTATTGGGCATGTTCGTGCGAAAAAATTCAACAGAAGTTCGGTGCTCGAAACAGTGCACTCGGGTGCCGAAACACCCATTTTGTTTCGATTTCCGTGCAGTAGGTAACCGAATGCTCCAACAGACTCCCAAACATCATTTAGGGCCTAACGGAGTAGATTGGAAACCGTAGCGAAAAACCCATTTTGAAGTTCGTTGTTACGAGGCAGTGCATCCGGGCACCGAAACGGACCCGTTTCGCTCCGTTTTGCATACAGAAGGTACCAAAACGCTCCAAATCACTCTCTAACATCGTTTTGGGTCCAATGGAGGCTATTGGGCATGTTCGTGCAAAATAATTCAACAGAAGTTCGGTGCTCGAAATAGTGCACTCGGGTGCCGAAACATCCGTTTTGCTCCGATTTCCATGCAGTAGGTAACGAAATGCTCCAAAACACTGCCAATCATCATTTAGGGCCTAACGGAGTAGATTCGAAGTGTCCGTAGCGAAAAACCCATTTTGAAGTTCGTTGTTACGAGGCAGTGCATCCGGGCACCGAAAAGGAGCTGTTTCGCTTCGTTTTGCATGCAGAAGGTACCGAAACGCTCAATATCATTCCCTAACATCGTTTTGGTTCCAATGGAGGCTATTAGGCATGTTTTTGCAAAAAGTTCAATAGAAGTTCGGTGCGCAAAATAGTGCACTCAGGTGCCGAAACACCCATTTTGCTCCGATTCCCGTCCAGTAGGTAACCGAATGCTCCAAAACACTGCCAAACATCATTTAGGGCCTAACGGTGTAGACTGGAAGTGTCCATTGCGAAAAACCCATTTTGAAGTTCATTGTTACGAGGCAGTGCATCCGGGCACCGAAAAGGACCCGTTTCGCTCCGTTTTGCATGCAGAAGGTACCGAAACGCTCCAAATCACTCCCTATCATCGTTTTGGATCCAATGGAGGCTATTGGGCATGTTTTTGCAAAAAGTTCAATAGAAGTTCAGTGCGCAAAACAGTGCACTCGGGTGCCGAAACACCCGTTTTGCTCCGATTTCTATGCTGTAGGTAACGGAATGCTCCAAAACACTACCAATCATCATTTAGGGCCTAACGCAGTAGATTGGAAGTGTCCGTAGCGAAAAATCCATTTTGATGTTCGTTGTTAGGAGGCAGTGCATAAGGGCACCGAAACGGACCCGTTTCGCTCCGTTTTGCATGCAGAAGATACCGAAACGCTCCAAATCACTCTCTAACATCGTTTTGGGTCCAATGGAGGCTATTGGGCATGTTCGTGCAAAATAATTCAACAGAAGTTCGGTGCTCGAAACAGTGCACTCGGGTGACGAAACACCCATTTTGCTTCGATTTCCGTGCAGTAGGTAACGGAATGCTCCAAAACACTACCAATCATCATTTAGGGCCTAACGCAGTAGATTGGAAGTGTCCGTAGCGAAAAATCCATGTTGATGTTCGTTGTTACGAGGCAGTCCATAAGGGCACCGAACCGGACCCGTTTCGCTCCGTTTTGCATGCAGAAGATACTGAAACGCTCAAAATCACTCCCTAACATCGTTTTGGGTCTATTGGAGGCTATTGGGCATGTTCGTGCGAAAAAATTCAACAGAAGTTCGGTGCTCGAAGCAGTGCACTCGGGTGCCGAAACACCCATTTTGTTTCGATTTCCGTGCAGTAGGTAACCGAATGCTCCAACAGACTCCCAAACATCATTTAGGGCCTAACGGAGTAGATTGGAAACCGTAGCGAAAAACCCATTTTGAAGTTCGTTGTTACGAGACAGTGCATCCGGGCACCGAAACGGACCCGTTTCGCTCCGTTTTGCATACAGAAGGTACCAAAACGCTCCAAATCACTCTCTAACATCGTTTTGGGTCCAATGGAGGCTATTGGGCATGTTCGTGCAAAATAATTCAACAGAAGTTCGGTGCTCGAAATAGTGCACTCGGGTGCCGAAACATCCGTTTTGCTCCGATTCCCGTCCAGTAGGTAACCGAATGCTCCAAAACACTGCCAAACATCATTTAGGGCCTAACGGTGTAGACTGGAAGTGTCCATTGCGAAAAACCCATTTTGAAGTTCATTGTTACGAGGCAGTGCATCCGGGCACCGAAACGGACCCGTTTCGCTCCGTTTTGCATGCAGAAGGTACCGAAACGCTCCAAATCACTCCCTATCATCGTTTTGGATCCAATGGAGGCTATTGGGCATGTTTTTGCAAAAAGTTCAATAGAAGTTCAGTGCGCAAAACAGTGCACTCGGGTGCCGAAACACCCGTTTTGCTCCGATTTCTATGCTGTAGGTAACGGAATGCTCCAAAACACTACCAATCATCATTTAGGGCCTAACGCAGTAGATTGGAAGTGTCTGTAGCGAAAAATCCATTTTGATGTTCGTTGTTACGAGGCAGTGCATAAGGGCACCGAAACGGACCCGTTTCGCTCCGTTTTGCATGCAGAAGATACCGAAACGCTCCAAATCACTCTCTAACATCGTTTTGGGTCCAATGGAGGCTATTGGGCATGTTCGTGCAAAATAATTCAACAGAAGTTCGGTGCTCGAAACAGTGCACTCGGGTGACGAAACACCCATTTTGCTTCGATTTCCGTGCAGTAGGTAACGGAATGCTCCAAAACACTACCAATCATCATTTAGGGCCTAACGCAGTAGATTGGAAGTGTCTGTAGCGAAAAATCCATTTTGATGTTCGTTGTTACGAGGCAGTGCATAAGGGCACCGAAACGGACCCGTTTCGCTCCGTTTTGCATGCAGAAGATACCGAAACGCTCCAAATCACTCTCTAACATCGTTTTGGGTCCAATGGAGGCTATTGGGCATGTTCGTGCAAAATAATTCAACAGAAGTTCGGTGCTCGAAATAGTGCACTCGGGTGCCGAAACATCCGTTTTGCTCCGATTTCCATGCAGTAGGTAACGAAATGCTCCAAAACACTGCCAATCATCATTTAGGGCCTAACGGAGTAGATTCGAAGTGTCCGTAGCGAAAAACCCATTTTGAAGTTCGTTGTTACGAGGCAGTGCATCCGGGCACCGAAAAGGAGCTGTTTCGCTTCGTTTTGCATGCAGAAGGTACCGAAACGCTCGATATCATTCCCTAACATCGTTTTGGTTCCAATGGAGGCTATTAGGCATGTTTTTGCAAAAAGTTCAATAGAAGTTCGGTGCGCAAAATAGTGCACTCAGGTGCCGAAACACCCATTTTGCTCCGATTCCCGTCCAGTAGGTAACCGAATGCTCCAAAACACTGCCAAACATCATTTAGGGCCTAACGGTGTAGATTGGAAGTGTCCATTGCGAAAAACCCATTTTGAAGTTCATTGTTACGAGGCAGTGCATCCGGGCACCGAAACGGACCCGTTTCGCTCCGTTTTGCATGCAGAAGGTACCGAAACGCTCCAAATCACTCCCTATCATCGTTTTGGATCCAATGGAGGCTATTGGGCATGTTTTTGCAAAAAGTTCAATAGAAGTTCAGTGCGCAAAACAGTGCACTCGGGTGCCGAAACACCCGTTTTGCTCCGATTTCTATGCTGTAGGTAACGGAATGCTCCAAAACACTACCAATCATCATTTAGGGCCTAACGCAGTAGATTGGAAGTGTCTGTAGCGAAAAATCCATTTTGATGTTCGTTGTTACGAGGCAGTGCATAAGGGCACCGAAACGGACCCGTTTCGCTCCGTTTTGCATGCAGAAGATACCGAAACGCTCCAAATCACTCTCTAACATCGTTTTGGGTCCAATGGAGGCTATTGGGCATGTTCGTGCAAAATAATTCAACAGAAGTTCGGTGCTCGAAACAGTGCACTCGGGTGACGAAACACCCATTTTGCTTCGATTTCCGTGCAGTAGGTAACGGAATGCTCCAAAACACTACCAATCATCATTTAGGGCCTAACGCAGTAGATTGGAAGTGTCTGTAGCGAAAAATCCATTTTGATGTTCGTTGTTACGAGGCAGTGCATAAGGGCACCGAAACGGACCCGTTTCGCTCCGTTTTGCATGCAGAAGATACCGAAACGCTCCAAATCACTCTCTAACATCGTTTTGGGTCCAATGGAGGCTATTGGGCATGTTCGTGCAAAATAATTCAACAGAAGTTCGGTGCTCGAAATAGTGCACTCGGGTGCCGAAACATCCGTTTTGCTCCGATTTCCATGCAGTAGGTAACGAAATGCTCCAAAACACTGCCAATCATCATTTAGGGCCTAACGGAGTAGATTCGAAGTGTCCGTAGCGAAAAACCCATTTTGAAGTTCGTTGTTACGAGGCAGTGCATCCGGGCACCGAAAAGGAGCTGTTTCGCTTCGTTTTGCATGCAGAAGGTACCGAAACGCTCGATATCATTCCCTAACATCGTTTTGGTTCCAATGGAGGCTATTAGGCATGTTTTTGCAAAAAGTTCAATAGAAGTTCGGTGCGCAAAATAGTGCACTCAGGTGCCGAAACACCCATTTTGCTCCGATTCCCGTCCAGTAGGTAACCGAATGCTCCAAAACACTGCCAAACATCATTTAGGGCCTAACGGTGTAGATTGGAAGTGTCCATTGCGAAAAACCCATTTTGAAGTTCATTGTTACGAGGCAGTGCATCCGGGCACCGAAAAGGACCCGTTTCGCTCCGTTTTGCATGCAGAAGGTACCGAAACGCTCCAAATCACTCCCTATCATCGTTTTGGATCCAATGGAGGCTATTGGGCATGTTTTTGCAAAAAGTTCAATAGAAGTTCAGTGCGCAAAACAGTGACTCGGGTGCCGAAACACCCGTTTTGCTCCGGTTTCTATGCTGTAGGTAACAGAATGCTCCAAAACACTACCAATCATCATTTAGGGCCTAACGCAGTAGATTGGAAGTGTCCGTAGCGAAAAATCCATTTTGATGTTCGTTGTTACGAGGCAGTGCATAAGGGCACCGAACCGGACTCGTTTCGCTCCGTTTTGCATGCAGAAGATACCGAAACGCTCCAAATCACTCTCTAACATTGTTTTGGGTCAAATAGAGGCTATTGGGCATGTTCGTGCGAAAAAATTCAACAGAAGTTCGGTGCTCCAAACAGTGCACTCGGGTGACGAAACACCCATTTTGCTTCGATTTCCGTGCAGTAGGTAACCGAATGCTCCAACACACTCCCAAACATCATTTAGGGCCTAACGGAGTAGATTGGAAACTGTAGCGAAAAACCCATTTTGAAGTTCGTTGTTACGAGGCAGTGCATCCGGGCACCGAAATGGACCCGTTTCTCTCCGTTTTGCCTACAGAAGGTACCAAAACGCTCTAAATCACTCTCTAACATCGTTTTGGGTCCAATGGAGGCTATTGGGCATGTTCGTGCAAAATAATTCAACAGAAGTTCGGTGCTCGAAATAGTGCACTCGGGTGCCGAAACATCCGTTTTGCTCCGATTTCCATGCAGTAGGTAACGAAATGCTACAAACACTGCCAATCATCATTTAGGGCCTAACGGAGTAGATTGGAAGTGTCCGTAGCATAAAACCTATTTTGAAGTTCGTTGTTACGAGGCAGTGCATCCGGGCACCGAAAAGGAGCTGTTTCGCTTCGTTTTGCATGCAGAAGGTACCGAAACGCTCGATATCATTCCCTAACATCGTTTTGGTTCCAATGGAGGCTATTAGGCATGTTTTTGCAAAAAGTTCAATAGAAGTTCGATGCGCAAAATAGTGCACTGTGGCGGACCACTCCGAAATTATTCCAAGTTAAGTACCTCGGGACCATTAATCAAGTAGTCAGGCACTTAATCCGGAATAAGCTGGAGCACCGTCGGATTAAACCCGATTTAACCACGTACTTTTCTCGATCGAAACAACAGCACGCCCACACGAAGGTGAGTTCCAGAGATTACAACATTCCACAAATTATCTTACATAAATGGTATCTCAAGTTATTACAAACCAAGTTCGAAGTTTAAATCAGAGTATCAAGTTCAAGCAGCGGAAATAAATTGTTCATTGCAGCGGAAGATAAACTAACGACGATATAACGTAACACCATGATGAAGCCTGCCACGGTGCTACTCCTCCCGATCCTCGGCAGAGGACGGAACCCACTCGATGTGCCATCCAGGGGGAACCTGGGTAGGCCAAGTCAGGGCATCGACTGCCACATCCAACATTGCACCTGTAAATAAAAGCCACAAGCAAGGCTGAGTATACTAATACTCAGCAAGGCTTACCCGTCGGGTGAAAACTACATCACCGACATCTAGACATGAGAGGCTTTTGGCTGGTGGGTTTGTTTGCCAAAAAGCAACTAAGAGTAGGTCCTTGCTTTCATGTTTTAGCATCATATTCTAGTAGATTTAACCCTTCTAGATTAGCATCCTGTCTAATCATACAAGTGGTGCAATACAATTTAAGTCATACAACAAGTTCATCAATCTCATAGTTCCACTTGTTACTCAATGCAGCAAGGCGGTCAAGCAGTCTCATTAACCGCGAGAAGCGGACAGTTCGAACCGAATTTTGCTACCTGGCCAGGGGAAACCCAACACACACGGATAATGCTTGCTATAAAAGGTACAAGCACTTCCCAACCTTTCCCATCGATCCACAATTCGGATCCGAATCCACCTTCCTTAGGATAGAGGTTTACTGCTTCACTCACAGTCTCACGCATATATCCACAAGTGTACGATAGGGGAAACAAAAGTTTCCAAGGAGAGATGGCTATCGGCCCTAGCTGCTTCAATCTGGTACCGGGCTTACCGATTCCCATATATCGGCATGCATGTGGTACGTTCAAAAACTTGACACACTCAACCACACGTTTCGACCTTAAATCCATTATCATACACGGACGGGAGATCTACATCTACCATCCCGCCCGTCAATCCTTATGATTCCAACATAAGTAAAGACAAGCAACTCCTTTGTCTCGCGAGTGACAGGAAATCACCCGACTTGTAACGGACCTAAAGCAATGCCCTATCGATCCTTTCATACTAGTGTTGCAAGTCATAGGTACTAGAAATGTGCAGCTAAGGTATTCAATCAACTCCTTGAAACGTAAATGCACAAGCATAGGGAATTCATAGATGCATAAATTTTAAAGGTTAGGTTATGCTCCGGGGCTTGCCTTCTTGCTCTAGCTGCGGGTTAGCCTCCGGGTTGACTTCTACTTCGTTGGCACCTCCCTCCGGGATTCCTCCTTCGTCGGCGGGGATGAGATGATAGGTGCCGTCCGGAATAACGCCTTCTACATGAGATGCATAACTTAAAGTGGCTGCCTATTGATTCCAACACTAAGGCCTTGAAGGCCATATTCACCTAGACATGCTAAAGTAATACTCTCTTTATCATAAAATTAGAGGAGGGGTGTGGAAAATTTTTACACATCTTTGAGGGTGATTGTGTACATATATAAAAGAATTTCTATTTATTATTTTGAAGATAGGGTGTTGTCCTGGAATTTTAAACCTTTTCATGTTTTATTTAATTAATTATCAAAAAGCTCTATTCTTTTATATAACTCAATTTCCACCTTAATTTCTTCTCATTTTTGTTTCTCGGTTTCTGTTTATCCTTTTTATCTATAAACTTTATGACAGCTACTGGAGTATAAGAGTTAGGCTCACTCCAAAATTTAGCTAAAACTGAGCTATACAGAATTTATTAAAAATAGTTCAAACTGCTGCCTGCAGAAATGAAATAAATTCATATAAAATCGAAAATACATCCAATTCAGTAAAGTTTCCTACCAGAGCTAGTTATAAGTGCAAGGAGGGCTCTGGCCAAGTGGTGGCTCAAAATAACCCTTGGACAGTCCTCAATAAATTCCTATCCGAAAACACATCACTATTTATTTGCTAGTCTACACAGAGCAAAAATTAAGTTTTGCATTTTTAACAGATATGCTAACACGTTTTTAGGCCTCTGGAGAAAAATGGTGATTTTTCGCTGCATGGATTATTTTTAACAATTTCTGGATTGCAAAAAGATAGAAATCACAAATTAATTCATAACTGAAGCTACAGTCCATATTTTTAGGTTTCCTTTGGACACAAGGTGTCCAAAGTCACTGCAACAACATATCCAAAGCTCAGCCCTAGCGGAGCTTTGGATTTGAAATGGTGCACAAGTTTCTAAATTCACACTTTGAATTTTAATTCAAAAATGGTTCACCTAAAGTATGTACATGCTTAAATGAGATTGGAGTTTACAATCTCACGAGTCCAGGGAGTATTTTGGTGCATTTTTCTGATTTTTGTACGATTTTTAGTGGATTTTACAAGTTTTGGGAAAAATAGATCTAGGTTTAAGAATGTTTTTACGCTGGAGACCCTAGAACTTTTAAAACTTCACGATCAGGTCCCTGATTTTTGCGCAAAGGACCCTAGAACTAAAAAGGGGAACGCGAACAGGTCCACGGCTCGTCGGCGTTGCTACGCCGGTGAAACGACGGCGAGTTGGCTCGGGGAAAGTTGGGGGAAACGGAGAGGAGCTCACCGCGAGTCGGTTGAGGTAGGTCTCGTGGTCGGGGGTGGAGCGGCGCGGCTCGTCGACGTTGAGCGGCGGCACGGTTGGCTCCGGCGACGTCGCTAGCGGTCTGCGGTGGTCGAGACGATGCGCGGCGGGGCGTGTGAGCTTCACTGGACGATGGTGGAGCTCGTCGTGGGGTTCGTCTGCGACGGGGATGGCCGAGGTATGGGGCTCGACGTGGAGGTGGTGTGTGACATCTCTGATGTCAAAAGAATTAAAAAGTGCAATTAAAATCAATACAACAGGGAATTGGGTTGAAATTCAAAAATTCGTCAAAAATTCAATTATAATTCAAAAACAAGGGTTGTTTGGCACCCAACTAAAACTTAAACATCTCGGACAGCCCTTCGCGACAACCTCGCCACGGCGTTCGCGCCGATCGGTGACCCTCGAGCGGGAATGTCCGTCACGATCGAGGTTAGCCGTAAAAATCCGTCCCGATCGAGCTATGTCCGTGACGATCGAGCCTAGTCAGTATGTCCGTGACGATCGAGCTATGACCGTGACGATCGAGCCTAGCCGGTAGTTTCCGTCACGATTCGAGGCTGCACGACAGGACCCTCGAGGCCCCGCCGTCCGTCGCGCTCGAGGCTCCGCAGCCAAGCTCGAGGGCTCACCCTCGAGCGACGTTCCGTCACCCTCGAGGCTCCGCAGCCAAGCTCGAGGACTCACCCTCGAGCGACGTTCCGTCACGCTCGAGGCTTCGCAGCCAAGCTCGAGGGGGGCACTCACCCTCGAGTGGCGTTTCCGACCATTCGAGGCTCGGCAAGCTCGAGCTTGCGGTTCAAGCTCGAAGCGCCGTAGCGCCTGGTCGAAGTGCCCGGTCCAAGCTCGGAAGTTGTGTCCCGCACCTCAAACTCCAACTTCTAATTTTACACGTTTCGAAGTTCAGCTCAAATTTTTGGAGAAAGTTCAAAAGGGGCAAAGAGCTCCACGGGGCTGCCAGCTCGCCCCTGGCGCGCTCTGCTCCGGCCGGAGTCCGGCCGCCACGTGGCCGGCGTGTGGCGGAGACCGCGTCGGGTCGGCCGAGCTGTGGCGGCAGCTAGCTTTTGTCCTCACGCGTTTGTCCAAGCCTTCCGTACCGTCACTTCGCGGGCGACGGCGCACTGCTGCCTCGCGCCGCGGAGCGCCATCATGGCAAGCTCGCTCGGCACTGGTCGCAGCCGCGCAGCGCCGCCCGCAGTCGCGATGCTCGCTCGCTACGCGCCAAGGAGCACTGTGGAGGATCCCCAGCGATCACGCCACAATCTTCCTCGCCCAATCGTGTCGCGCGCGCTCTGTTCGAGCTCGCCGCGCCATCAATGGCGACCGCGACAGCCACCCACGCGCTCGCACGCTCCCGAGGCCGCACAGTGCCTCCCTTGCGTGCCCAAGCACTCCACCGCGCACTCCCACCCCTCCTCTCACTCGCTCACTTGGTCATTTCCACTTCCCCGCGCTCGCTCGGTCTTCTTCCTCCTCGCGACGCGCAAGCCGAACCCAAGCTCTTCGCGAAATTCCTCGTCCACGCTCCACCATTCCCCAATCCATCCCGCACGGAGCTAGTCCACTCCACCAGCTCCAAAACCCCCAACTTTCCCCAAGCTATTGTCCCTTCTCCGGCGAGAATTTGCGATTTCCCCAAATCGCGAATTCCGGCCGTCGAAGCACCCGCACGTCGAGACCCTACTCCGAGCCGTCCCCGAGCTTCCTCGAGCACGCCATTAGCTTCCCCAAGCTCTGCTGGTGCTCAAGGACCTCTCCCCCCTCCGCGAACGACCCCGAGCTCGCCGGCGTAGAAGCCGCGGCGGCCGCGCCGCCACCACCTCGTCGCCGGCGAAACTCCGACCATCCCCGGCCTCCCAACCGTCCCCAAACGACTCGTGGTGAGCCAAGGACCCTTTTCCCCCTCTTCCCCGAGCCCAGTTCGCCGTGGTTTGCCCGGCGTAACTCCGGCGAGCTCCCGAGGGCCATTGTTCATCGTCTACCTCTTTCCAGGGTCTTTCGTGCAAAAGTGCAGGACCTGTTCGCGAAAGTTTGAAAGTTCTAGGGTTCTCGGTGAAAATAGATTCTTACCCTAGATTTGATTTTTCCCGAAACTTGTAAAATCGATTAAAAATCGTAGAAAAATCAGAAAAATATGCAAAAATACTCTCTGGAATCGTTAGAGTCTAAACTACAATCTCTATTAGACATGTGTATGCTTTTGGTGAACTGTTGTTGAATTAAAAATCAAACTGTGAAAACCTAAAGTTGTGCACCATTTCAAATCCAGAGCTCCGCTGGGGTTGAGCTTTGGATATGTTGTTAGTAGTGGTTTTGGACAGCTTGTGTCCAAAGGAGACTCAAAAATATGATGTGTAGCTCTAGTTATAGATTTAAATGTGTTTTCTGACTTTCTGCAGTAAAGAAATTGTTAAAAATAATTTGTGC
This sequence comes from Digitaria exilis, assembly GCA_015342445.1. Lineage (NCBI taxonomy): Eukaryota > Viridiplantae > Streptophyta > Magnoliopsida > Poales > Poaceae > Digitaria > Digitaria exilis. Next base: position 23,386 of record JACEFO010000530.1, read on the forward strand.
AGCGAAAAATCATCATTTTGCTCCTGAGAACTTAAAACTTGTTAACACACATGTTAAAAATGAGAACCTTAATTTTTGCTCTGTTTAGAATGGCAAATAATTAAATATGTGTTTTTGGATAGAAAAATAATGAGGACTACCCAAGGGTTATTTTGAGCCACCACTTGGCCAGAGCCCTCCTCATGATATTGCTTAGCCTTGGTAGGAAGATCTCCTGAAATAGATGAAATTTCAATTTATTATGCCTTTAATTCACTTCCTGCAGCTAGCTGTTTATAGATTTTTAATAAATTATGTGTAACTCGAAATTAGCTAAATTTTGGAGTGAGCTTAGCTCTTATACTCCAGTAGCTGTCATAAAGTTTATGGCTAAAATTGATGAACAGAAATGAAGAAACAAAAATGGGAAAGAATCTAGGTGGAAATTGAAATGTATAAATGAATAAACCTTTTTGAGTAATTAATTGAAATAAATGGTTAGAATCTGAAATTCAGAAACAGCCACCCTGTTTTGTGAAGAAACAACTAGAATTCTTTTATATATGTACACAATCACCATCGAATTCAACTAAAACCTTTTTCACCACCAACACTTGCTTTTGTGAAGAGAATACAAGTATCTAAGTATGTCTAGGTGAATATGGCCTTCAAGGCCCTAGTCTTAGCATCAAAAGGGCAGCCGCCTTAAAATTATGCATATCATGTAGAAGGCGTTCTTCCGGACGGCGACTACACCCTCGTCCCCGCAGAAGAGGAGCAAGTTCCGGAGCCCGACGCCGGTGCAGACGTGACCAACGCAGGAGCTAACTCTCAGCCCGAGCAGGAAGGCAAGCCCCGGAGCATGACCTAACCTTTACCAAAATATGCACTTTGAATTCTCTATGTTTGTGCATTTACGTTCAAGGAGTTGATTGAATACCTTAGCTGCACATTTCCTAGTACCCATGACTTGCAATACTAGTATGAAAGGTTCGGTAGAGCATTGCTGTAGGTTCGTTACAAGTCGAGTGATTTCCTGTCACTCGCGAGACATAGGAATTGTTCGTCTTTACTTATGTTGGAATCATAAGGATTGACGGGCGGGAGGATAGATGTAGATCTCCCGTCCGTGTTTGATAATTGGTTAAGGTCGGAAGGTGTGGATACTAAGTCAAGTTTTTGAACGTACCACATGCATGCCGGTATATGGGAGCCGGTAAGCCCGGTACCAGATTGAAGCAGCTAGGGCCGATAGCCATCTCTCCTTGGAAACTTTGTTTTCCCTTGCCGTACACTCGTGGATGTATGCGTGATGCTGTGAGTGAAGCAGTAAACCTTCATCCTAAGGAAGTGGACCCGGTTCCGAATTGTGGATCGATGGGAAAGGTTGGGAAATGCTTGTACCTTTTATCGCAAGCAGAGTATCCGTGTGTGTTGGGTTTCCCCTGGCCAGGTAGCACAAATTCGGTTCGAACTGTCCGCTTCTCGCGGTTAATGAGACTGCTTGACCGTCAGGCCACATCGAGTAATAAGTGGAATTTGAGATTATGAATATGTTCTATGAATTAAATTGTATTGCTCCACTTGTATGCTTAGAGAGGATGCTAATCTAGAATGGTTAAACTTATTAGAATACGGTGCTAAAACTTGAAAGCAAGGATCTACCTTTAGTCGCTTTTTGGCAAACAAACCCACCAGCCAAAAGCCTTTCATTGTCTAGATGTCGGTGATGTAGTTTTCACCCGACGGGTAAGCCTTGCTGAGTATTAGTATACTCAGCCTTGCTTGTGGCACTATTTTACAGGTATAATTCTGGATGTGGATGCTATGACTTGGCCTGCCCAGGTTCCACCTGGCTGGCACATCGAATGGGTCCCGTCCTCTGGCGAGGATCGGGAGGAGTAGCTTCGTGCAGGCCTCATCACGGAGTTACTTGTTTCGTCGTTAGTTTATTTACTTCCGCTGCAATGAACTCTAATTTCAGTTATGTTGAACTTTAGATTCCGCTGCAAGACTTGTGTACTCTGATTTTAAAATTTGCACTCGGTTTGTAATAACTACTTCTCTATGTGTGTAAGTTAATTTGTGGAATGTTGTAATCTCTGGAACTCACCTTCGTGTGGGCCTGCTGCTGTTACGATCTAGTTAAGTACGTGGTTTAATCGGGTTTAATCCGACGGCGCTCCAGCTTATTCCGGATTAAGTGCCTGACTACGTGATTAGTGGTCTGAGGGTACTTAACTTGGAATAATTTCGGAGTGGAACCGCCACAGCTGGCATCAGAGCCGAAACAGCAGCCCGGAGAGAGCAACAAACCTTTAATAAACGATTTTTGAATAAAACTTGCCAACTCGTGCTTCCGATGCGTTTTGCAAAGGAAAGTTAAGTTAGGACCGTTAAGGATGTTACCTAGAGCGTGAAGCCTATGTGGGTTAAGGGATCACGTTATGGTAGGTGGCAGATAGTATATTATGCTAACTTCCAGCACATTTCATTCTGTCATTTACTTTCCGCAATGGTGGGCGCAAGGTACGGCGATTGCTGTAACGTACCACGGCACTATATGAAAATATAGTGGCGGCACATAGTCAATACGCTGTGATGGCGTATGAAAATAGAATAGGATGGTGGGCGCAAGGTACGGCGATTGCTGTAGCGTACCACGGCATCATATGCAAATATGATGGCGGCACAAAGTCAATACGCTATGTCAATAGCGTATGAAACTGACAATATGTTGCCTCGGTGACATATGAACATTGCCCGTTCAATGTTAAACGTTCGGGTGCCACCTCTATAGTGGGTGGTAATGTATGGAGACGCTTTCGTGAGTGCTGGCACGAAAGGTTGATTATATATGCTCTGGAATGGAATTTTCTGCAGGTACACTAACCGCGATTACGTATGTTGAACGGTTAGAGAATTCCGACTAGTTAATATAAGGAGAGACGGATATTGCCTAACCACCGGCACTAACTTCGTAAGCCAAAAGTCTATTGGCGTGTGTGTTGTGAGATCGAATAGGCCGCTCATGCATTACATCTCACTGAAATAATATCGATTTGTAACACGTGAACCAAAACGAACCGTCGTCAAAGAAATTGAAATCACAACCCAAAACTCCTGCTGGGAACAATCTGTTTGCACCCTTATTTCGAAACTGAAAACGTTGTCAAATGAAAAAGTGTTCAACATGAAAGTTGTCATAGGTGTTATCTAGTTTGTACTGTAGAAATTTCAACCAATTTGGTTCAGTAGAATAAGAGTTATGCTTAAAATGGTAACCCCCTTGTCTGCTGGAATTTCTGGGAACAACAGATTAGAAAATGGACTTTTGCAAAGTTTCTGCTAGAGGCTTAAAAGCGAAAGTTGTCACAAATTTTGTCTAGTTTATGCTGTCCAAATTTCCACAAATTTGGTTCAGCCAATTAAAAGTTATGCTCAAAATACCACTTCCTGTCTGCTGGAATTTCAGCAGAGAGTTAATTAAAAGATTGGGATTTTTGCGCCACCTAGGTCACTCGTTCTGTTTTTGGGTTGAACTAAAAAGTTATTGGAAGTTATCTGAACTGTATTATGGTCAAGTTGGGTAATGGTTGGGTTTGTAGGTTTTGAGCTATGAAATTTTCCTACTCTGTCCATAATCTGATTACTCTCTTTAAATATATGTCGGTTCTCCCTTTAATTTTGATGTCTATATTGCTGCTGCCTCACTTGTAGCTAGCTCTGCTGTGGCATCCCTAGACACTTAAGTAAGCTACAATTAAGTTAAGGAACGCAAGACTTTTGGATAAGTAAAACTCGAAAAATGGACCAAATACCGACTTCCTGCCTTGCTGAAAATTCTGGGGACAGTAAGATAAAATTGAATTTTTACACCATCTTAACGACAGTTTCTGCCCAAACCTCCAACATGAAACTTGTTAGGAATTACTTAAACTAGGTTCTGGCCAAGGTTGAGAGTTTTTGAGCTTACAGAATTCGAGTTTTTGTAATTTCTACCAATCTACACAGAATCTGTTTTTGATTTTGGCGCTAACCGGTTCTCACACCTTGCATTATATCAGTATGTGTGTTGAGTGATTTGGGAGACTTGTTGGAATGAACTAATATTAAAACGTAGCAACAGAAATAACATAGGAGTGACCGAAATATTTATATTCTGAAAACAGCCGTATGTATCCACTGCCGGACCAGCTTGTTTACTGTGTGCCTTTGGGCAGCAAAGAGACTATAGCCCACGGCAAAGCTTTGGCCATGTGCTAAACAAGAGTAGTTTTTGGCACAACTAGTAAAGCTCGAAGGTTGCACGTTTTGGAGTTTTGAGTTACTAAAAACTGGACCTTAGAAACTTAAGGTTGCAGCTAGAAATATTAGACTCCCATTATTCGTTCATAACCTACCAGTGGGATTTATGTCAGAAACTTTCCCAGGAAGATGCTATGTCTAGACTAAATGATGGTTATCAAAGCCGATTAGAAAATTTAGATGGAATACTCACAAAAGTTCAGCCCCAAGGGAATAAGGAAACTAGAGTTATAGGCGGAATTATAAAGTTTGGTGTGCTGAAATCCATCTAAACCGAGAAGCCTAGATTGAAAGTTTTGACCAAACTTAACCACTAGATCAGCGTCTGAGAGGCAAACCAATGTGTAGACTACCAAATTCCTACTACCTGGCCAAGGACGAGAGATTTTGGGATGCTGGAGCTAGGAGCTATGACTTCTCTTCTACGGAAACACAATCTGTCCAGAGTAATTCTTCTTTAATTTTAATCTCTAATATCCTCCACATCTACGCTACTATAAGACACCTGACCCAACGCAAGGCAATATGGACTACTTTAATCTATTCTCTTTGTCCTATCCCTTTTAGACGTTTGATCCACTTATGAAATGGGAGAATGTAATGACTTAGGATCAGCACGTGCTTCCTCCTTAGGCGTAATCATTAAAATAATAAGTTAGTTAAGGGTGGATCAAGAACTTTGAACTTAGAAGGAGTATATGGATATGCAATGACTTGAACCAATCATGTAAATGTAGAGGTGTCAAGTATAACAATGTCCTATTACATGATGTGTAGGATCCGAACCCTCGACCTCCCTTAATGCTCGATTGAATACACCTCAATTCTCACACCTTGAGCGAATTGTTATCACTAACTCTCACATGCCGCGTGATTTTGATCACCCGCCACTCTCGACTTTTGGTCCCCTATACTCAACTACCTTGATTTCTTGATCCTTGAATCCTTGTTTTATTCTTGCTCAAGGAAATAAAAATAAATGAGAACAAGACATAAGTTCGGTCAAGGTCACATCTGTATGCATAAAGGTTATCCGTACCTTCTTCATGCAATGGAATCATTCCGAGTAATTCATGTGCATGGGCATTGCATACCATTACCATGTCAATTGCACCATGAAAATCTTTTGGTACCTAACCACATGTGCATCTAACCCATGAGTGCTTCTTCCTCCTGGTGTCAATTGGATTGTCCCCTCTGAATTTATTGTGGTATTGTATTCCCTAACCTATGGTGCCGTGATGGAACCTAGGACCTCGTGTGTGCGCTGCAGCCACACGCTTGAGTCACTTGGGGCACACTGGTATCTTGGTATGTGGGAATATGACCCGCAAAAGACCTTTATTGACAACCCAAATCGATACTTCCTTACTCTCCCTAATTGTTCCGCAATGATGAATTTTAATTATGTGGTGTGAGGTCTGCTAACTTGCATCACGGCATGTACGTCATACTCGCATAAGCATATGCACCATACGCTCATGTGCATGTGTATCATATCATGTGCACCTCATCATGAACATGCCATGTCTACCATGGTGAAGTGCGTAAGTTTGGCAATTTGGTAATTAAGATAAAAATTTGAGCAAGAGTTCCCAAAAATTTCGATATCACACCACCTTTTCTAGATGTATTCCCTCCTTGCCATAAGTAGATCTTTTATTGCCCATCCGTGTTGTTCTTCTAGCTCGTCTTAGAAATTGGGCTGCAACCCCGTGTAACGCCATGCCATGATCGTTTAGTATAGTGTGGGCTATATTTTAAAACAAAATCTATTGAGCACTCTGGCCATCTCATAACCTCGTTAATCGTTAACCATCCCTTTTCTCTTAGGAGAATGCTAAAGAGTCATTCCTTGTTCCTATTGATATAGAGTAGGTAAATCGTTGTTATTTAAGACCTACGATTGGTTAAGCATCTTGCCCGTGACTATCTACAGTCTCCAAGATCACCTTTGCCTTCTGTTTCTCCCTCCATCACTGCAGGGTCTCAAGGGCCAGTTTGACCCCCTCTGTATCCGTGCGTTGTGTGCTCTGCCCCGTTTACCAGTCCACTATCACCTTCGTCGTTTTTCCCTACCGCGGCTGGTCAACACTACCCCAGTTGCCGTCGTACCATCGTCCCGTCACCCAGGGAATCTCATTGCCGGCCCTACCTCCTGCTCTCGACACACCACTATCGCTGTTCCGCCCCGGCTGTCGATAAATGCAGCCTCTCCTATGGCTGCCATCACTCCATGGTGCTCCACTTGAGTCACACCACTCCATCGCTCTCGCCTCTCTTCGGCGACCTCCACGGTACCCAAGCTGCCCATTCCCAACCATGTCCTCCATTCTTGGACAAGCAAACTCTGCCTCCACCTCTTCGTAAAGCCATGAGGAAGTTCCCCTCTCGGCAACCCACCTTGACGTTTAACCAAGATCCACGGCACCAACTTCATCGAAGGAGGAGTTCGCGCAGAAGTCACCAGAGGATTCCGCAAGAATTAAGTCGACGAACAAGGAAGGATTCGACTTTTGACACCATCCATGGCTTGCCCCTTCTTTCCCCCGATTGGCCCTGGTGTTCACTGGACAATAGTGGTGTATTATTTTTGTTTGTATGCCAAATCTTGATGCTCTTACTTTTCCATATCTACATTCATCGCCCGCACCCACATGAACGACGTTTGATGTTATACTGAGGTCTGGAATCAGTTATCATCTCTGAGCAGCAAAACCTGTAAGAACTTGGCGGTGTTGTATCTGCGTTTCTTGGCCAACACACCTTCCT
>JACEFO010000531.1:0-21689 GCA_015342445.1 Digitaria exilis
CCCGCCTTCGACTTCTTCTCGCAGGAGGGCCCCTCAGCTCCGCTTGGAAGTGGCTTCGACCTCCACCTGGGAGTCCGCCAGGCCTATCTCGCCTGGCACTTGACGACGACGCTGAGTTCGATGCCGTCTCAACCGTGTGCAGCCCTTCGACGACGGACTCAGCACAGCTACCTCCAAGATCCGCAAGGGCGCGGACTTGGGCTTCACATTTCCCGGCAAGGGAGGAAGACGCGCTGGGGGCGCGGTGTGGTGGCGATGGATCACGGCGCAGCCTCCCGCTGCGGCACAAGACTCGGCGTGCTACCGGAGGTTGAACCCCCTCGAGGCGCAGGAGGCAAAAGCCAAGGGGAAAAGGCGCGGCAATTTCGCAGCCCGAGCCCGAGCTTCGCAGGTCGGTCACCCGCAGCCCGTGCCATGGCTGCCCGGCGCGCCGTGCTGCTGGTGCTGATGCAAATGACAGTGATGAAGAATGGACGAAGGCGAACGCCCATGTTTCTGAGGTAACCAAAACCCACCGACTGAACTGTTTTGTTTCATTTTGATGTGCCTATGGTTATTTGTCATGGAAGTCATTGTTTGGCTATTACGTAGAATCATTGCCATAGACATATGTGGACCGATGTGGAAACAGACGTTTATTGTGAACTGTATATGGATCAACTCAATGAAGGGTACTGCCCCAACGGTAGGATGAAGAAGGTTGGATGGCAAAAATCTTAGGGCCGCACTAGCGGAAAGGCTGTGCCTCTAGCTAAACAAGAAGGCCTTGCAGAACAGAAGAGACACCCTCCGCAGAATATTTGTAGCTTATACAGTCTTGCGTCGTCGAAGTGGTGGAGGCGTTAACAGAAAGGGTTTCACCGCCCAAAATCAACTTGGCAGAATTGTCAAAGGTAATTATTCAATGCAGCATAAGTTGTCATTCAGTTTGGTTAACATTTCCTTTCACACAAACCTAATGCATCTTCACATGCACGATTCGCAGGACTGCCAAGAGGTGATGCGGCTAAGCTGGAAAGCCCCACCTGGTTGAAGTGGCTCGATGATATGTTCCTGGCACATAACCGTTGATCCTGCTACCGTGATTGCCACGGCTCCAGAAACAGAGAGGCAGGGGACGGTGAAGAAGAAGAAGCAACAGGCGAGGAGGATGACGGAGATGGAGAACATGAAGACGACCACATGAGCAATGCAATGGCCGCCAAGCAACAGTTTAGGGAGAACACACCAACTCTACCAGTTCTCGCAAGAGGAGAAGTGGACAAGATGACACCTCAGGCCCTGGTTCCAAGCGGTCCAGGACTCCAGTTCTAGCTGTTGGACCTCTCTGCAGCAGGGTCTAGAAGAACATACTACTAAAGTGCAGCAGGAACTCAGTACCTTTTCTGAACAAAGAAATGACAGATGCAGAGGAAGCTAAACACTGCCTGAACTTGGCCAAGGCGTGTGTGATAGATCCTCTGTGTCGGGAGTACTTCTTGCTCATGAAGTTGTTCAAGGATCCTACTGGCGTGCTCACTTCCTTGAATGTCATGACGAAGAAGCTAGGAAGGCGTGGATCGCCAATATAGACGCTATGCTTTAGTCTCTTGTGTGAAGTCATGTTTGTGTAGCCTAATTGTGTGTACTATTTGAGTGTATTGCTTAATTTACGGCTGGACTAGCTTATGTTTGAGTGTTGTGAACTATTTTTAATTTAGACTATGTCAGTTTTCATGTATTGTCATTACGCTGCTCCCCTGTTTGTGGCTTTGCTGATTTAATGTTCATTGAATTGTGGTTTGATTATGGGACAAATGTCTACTTGTAAGATTACTTGTATTTTTTTTCGTGCACCGTATTAATGCAGATCACTTCATTGTGCAGGGCTCCAGTACAGCGGAGAATGAGCCGGATCATGCTGAAGGAGACATTCTGGTCGACGATGACGCTGTTCGGAGCTGATCGACAAAATCAGAGATCCAGTCCGGCGTGAATTCGCCCGTATCCTCGTGGCTGATTTGCAAGGTATCCGTAAAATCCTAGAATGGCAAAAGTCCTTGCTCAACATGAACAACTATACTTGCATAGAGGCATATAGGGAGACACCAGTTTCTGTCCGGGCTAGACATGTTAACTTGCATGCGCTGACTGGGAAGGTTGCCATGAGATGTTTAGGATGAGGCCACCAGTGTTTGAGCTATTGCACCAAGTCCTAGTTGATTCCTATGGTCTTCAAAGCACTTCAAAAATGTCATCTAGGGAGGCTCTGGGTTTGACTTTGGTGGATGTTGGGGGGGCCGCAATCGGTTAGGACTGTGAAGCGTAATTCTGTAGGTCAAGTGGGACTGTGAGTACCAAATTCAATGAAGTCATTTGTTGTCTGTCTGAGCTTGCTAAGCATAATGTAAGGCCTAAACACCCCACGTATAGCACGGTTCACCCTGTTGTTTGCACGGCACAGGTATGGCAGTTGCTTTAGAAATGCCATAGGAGCTATAGATGGGACTCATGTCAAAGTGTGTGTACCGGGGTGGAAGTAGGCAAGTATATAAATAGGAAGAGTGACAAGCCTCAGAATGTATTGGGCCATAGTTGACTTCGATCGTAGGTACACTTTTGTTGCGGCTGGGTATTCCTGGATCAGCAATGATGCTAGAGTGTTGAAAGAAGCACAACTAAAGTGTGGCGCCAATTTTCCACACCCACCGCCAGGTATGATCTTTGTAGCATTACTACCTGTTGGTTAATTTTTGGATTCAGTTGATGTCATGTACTCATACTTCGCTTTATGCTTAGGCAAATATATTAGTCGACGCTGGATACGCGAACAAGACAGGGTTTTTGGCACCTTATAGAGGAGTGAAGTACCATCAAGAACAGTGGCGCACAGGACGCCGGCCAACCACGAAGAAAGAGGTTTTCAACCAAGCCCACCTAGCTTGAGGTCAGCGGTTGAGTGCACCTTTGGCATGTGGAAAGAGAAGTGGAGGATTTGAAAGCTATCCCAAGTTATCCAGAGGTCACACAAAGTCATATTATACTTGCATTGTGCTGCACTGCACAATTTTATCATGACCATGGGGAGGAGGAGGCAGAGAGCGTGGAGGTCCATAGAGAAGAAACGGACGACGAGGGTAGTAGCCATGCATCAGAGGAGGAGATGGTAATATGAATGACTTGCGTGAAGAAAATTGCAAATGACTGCTTTAATGTATGGAATCATAATAGGCGGTACTTCTGATTGAAATCAAGTTGGGTTGCTGCTATATGTCTTATGGTAATGTTGTTAGCGCCATGCTGCTTTACTTGGGTTGCTACTACATAAAAGATCAAAATTGTAGCATAGATTGTACCTGATGGTATCATGTCTCATGTTCCTTTCAGGTACTTGATGCAAGTGCACGTGCAAAGGATTGGTCGGCTGTTTGCAAGTAAGGTTGCATTCCATGAGCAGATGGAAGCACAGAGGAAGGTCGCCAATATTATCAGTTATGCATGTTACTATGTCTTGGTTGATGTGTGTTCATGTGAGCTATTGACTTGAGAAAAACTATCGATTTTCATTTTTATGTGGTTACTGTTATTGTGGATGTTTGGCTTGTTGATTATTTCTGATGTTTGTCTTTCATGCTGTGTGAATGTACTCATGAACATGGGACTGAACAATGGTAGTAGCTTGTCTTTGTCACCTAGGATTTGTGTGGTGTCATCATGATGTTCACATAGTTTGGTGATGGAATGATGATTTAGTGCAGGCAAAATTGTTGGAAGAGTGATGAATGATGTTTGCTCATGGCTGTTCTCTTATGTGGAAAAAATCTGTGGATTTTGAAAAAAAAGTCCTTTTCACATATTGGAACTAAACACCTAAAAGGCCTTTTCACTGGTACTGTTCATCAGCAAAAGGACTTTTGCTGGGAACTAAACACCCCCTTGGCTTGCGGGCGCAGGAAGAAATGTCAAATTTTCCCTTCAGGTGTGTTCAGCTTTAGGGTGGTGTTTAGATTGTAGGGAAAAACACTGTAGCATAAGAAAAACACTGTAGCATTCGCTGGGAAACGTGTTTTGGTGAGGAAGGAATAGTGAAAAGTTAGATGAATAGTGAAAAGTTGGAATGAATAGTGAATAGTTGGGAATCTGACATGGGCCTTAGATAAAACATTACAGTAAGTTCTTGGAAGCGTGTTTTGTGAGTGGGAGGAATAGTAGAAATAGAAAAAAATTAGAATAATAGTGTTTAATTGGAAATCTGAACACACCCTCAGAAAAAATCATAATTTCGAGTTTTTTGGGAGCTTCAAACTGCTACCCTAGTTGGGAGCTACTAGTAGTATCAGTGAGCCCGTACTGCTGGTATTAAGCGGCAGTACAAGTTCAGTCGCTGTACTGGAATAGTCGTTCGGAACCAACAACATGCTATGGTTTGGTCATCAATCGAGAAGAATTAAGTTGGCTCAAAAAAATATCGAGAAGAATAAGTTTTTAAAAAATGGAATAGTCAAGGGAGCAAGGGTGTGTTTAGATTGGTAAAGATTCTCTGAAAAAACACTGTAGACCCAAAAATACACTGTAGATGAATAGTGTTATGTGGGTAGAAGGGATGGAATGAATAGGGAAAAGTTGGATGAATAGTGTTTTTTTTGGGTGGTGTGGGTGAAATTAAACGCAACCTAATATTCTTGGCGAGCTTAGAAAACATGTTACTTGTTTCGGTGATAAAGTAAGATCTTCTGACACGTCCGTTAAAAATGTATTCTTCCCCAGTCTGAAGCGGCGCTTAGGGCGTCCACAATGATGACCAAAGTAGTCCATAGTGACTAAAATATTCATTCAACCTAGTTGAACTATTGTGGGAGTAGCCATATAGGTAGTACATAGCAAAGGGTATACATAAACTTATGGGCTGTCCATAGAGAATAAATAATAGTTTATCTCTCTATTCCTCTCATCTTCTCTCTAACTCTCTTCTCCCTTTCCATCATTTCACTGACTGTTTTTTGACTAGACTTGTGAAGTTTGTAGTAGCTATAGACTACTGACAATGAATCCACCGCTAAGAACTGTTGTCCAAATACATTGGGCCTTACCCTTAGTGGTACTAGTAAAGATGGATGGAGCTGCCGGTCCGTGAAAATGGCCACAACAACGGAACAGAAGCCCGCCAAGTGGAGTTTTTACCCGGGCAGACGCGACGCGTGCGCGACAGGTTAAGTTCCACGTCGCCAGAGCCAGCGCGCTACCGACCGATCTCCCGTCACCGTCAGCGTCGCCATGCTCCGCCCGCGACGGGCCGGCCCGGAACCTGACGAGCGAGAGCGAGTCCGCGCCAGCGACGGCACGGCCCCCCGCCGGAGGAAGGCGCCGCCGGGATCCGCGCGGCCCGGTCGCTTCAAAACAGCGAAGGGCCTCTCGCCCGCCGGGACCGCGCGGCGCCAAGCGGAGCAGAGCCATGCGTGACCGCCGCGGCAGCTCACTGGCTCACTCGTGAACCGATGCGTGCGGAGCCAAGAGCCAACTGCGACCAGGATCAGAACGTCCCGGGAGTAATGAGTTGGGTTTTGTTTTGCCTGTAGTGAGTGGTACTCATGCACTCACTCACTCACTTTGGAGGGACGCCGGCCATTGTTTGTGGCGGGCTATGCTGCTGGCATCGTGCTTCGGTGCTCTTGGCACTGTGGTCTGTGGGCTGGAGTGCTGGCCAGTGGGCACTGGCGGGTGAGTGCAAAGTGAAGGTGCTTGCGTGTGGACGTGGGACGCGCCACATGCATTTGGCCCTTTTAGTTTTTACACTAGTGAGCTACTACTAGTGGACAGAGGCTAAAACGCCAATTTGAACGGACAGAGGTTTTAGTAGTTTTAGTTGCTCGGCACATGGCTCCAGGCCTTGGATGGCAAAGCCCGCGAGTGTTTACTGCGACAGCCACATTCAGATCGTGCGGGCCATGTGTTAAAAACAATTGCTAAAGTCAAAGCAGCTTTCAGTTTCATCCCCGGTTTCTGCGGTGGCTTCTGTGTAGATAGATATGATGTATCCGTAGTCGATGGAGACGAGGCCAGTATTAATGGGAGGTTTCATGAGAGTTTTATGGGCATTAAATACACCGCCACATCAGCAGTTTGCTGACATGGCAGGGGTGATTAAGAGCGGGGAGTTTCATGGGATGTGAGGGGAGTTTCATCACCATAAAACCCTATGACACAGTTACCTAGTTTGCAGTCTAGGTAACTGTGTCCATAAACCCCACTGAGACTTGGCCTGAGTGGGCATTGCTTCCATGATTTCTCAGGTGGACCACACTGGTGTGGTTGTGGCATAGTATACTCCTATGCAGACATTGCAGTATTGAGAGTTTTTGTGGACTGCGAGTCTGCTACTTCTACAAGTGCAGGCATCGATTACAAGTCGAGTTCAGTAGAAGGATGGACATCCCAATCATCGATATATTTTTATTTCATTTATGTAGAGAAGTTTGACAGTTCTTTATTTCATACTAAGCTAAGAGCCTAATTGATCTGCCAAACATAATCTCTACCTGATGGGGACGCTTCGTCGCGTGCATTTTACAACACCAAGAAAGAATGGTGATAAAAAAAAAGGTAAGAGGTTGGTCCGGTGAGGCTGTGACTGATCATCCTCATCGACTGTCTACTCTAGCTCACTCCTGACCAAAAAAGTGTCCTGCGAGCTAGGCTACACGCATGAAATCATCGAGCACCTAGTACGGTAGTACCCATCTACCGTGATGAAATTCAGAGATTCACGGTACCAGCACAATAATTGCTTCGATTATTGGGCAATCCACAATAATGCCCCATTCTGAAATTTTAGCCTAACCGGCAGGGTGAGTACATGCTACGTAGGTGACCCGCCCGCCTAACCACCTTATGTTCGAATGAGATTTGCCAGATTCATCACCCGAATCTGAGAGTGGGGCTTTGTGTTTGATGGTGAAATTTCACCAAAAATTATCTCAAGTGCTCAAAAGCGATGAAAAATTGCTAAAAATGATGAAAAATATGACACTAGAGAAGCATGTCATGTGAAAGGAGTTACGGTTGTCAGTGTGAAATTTTTTGCACAATATTAGAAAAATAAGCAAGCCTAAGAGTGTAAAACTTCTCACTAAATTTCGCCAAGTCATGCCAAGGTGTGCACTCGCATGTAAGTTCCATTATTTTCAAGTGGACCAGTTGACTGTGATGAGCCTCGTACCAGACAAATTGTGTGCTCTGTATATCCAGTGACGTGATCGCCTATTAGGACTGGGGCATTGAGCACTTTCCTGAGCTGTGCTGCACCTCCGCAAAACCGCAAGCGCAGGCATTGGAAGCGAAGGTGAGATCAGGAGTAGCCAAGTACGAAAACAGACCTCGGACAGTCTGACTGACGATTTTTCCTTTGAGCAGAAGTTTCGGTGTTATTTATTGAGCTATAGATAGACAATGACTGATTGATTATAGGCGCAAGACAATCTGCCAAACAAAATCTACCTTATCACGACACTTCGTCGCATGCAACGCCAAAAAAAAAAGGTGATGCGAGATGTCCAGTTCTGGTAGGAAAAAATGGGTGTCCTGCCAAGCTAGCTAGCTGTACCACCAAGCACATTGGCTATCGTGATTAAAAGGACTTAATCAGAACAATAGTTGCTAGGATTGGCCAGACCAAAGATGCCTCAATAGTCAATACTTTATGATAACCTTATATCTCAGCCGACATTATTGAGGTCCCAGGGCAAGTGACCTGGCCAATCACTTTATGATGACCTTAAGAACACTTTATGATCGAACAGGACTTGAGATTTGCCGGTGCTTCATTTATCAATTAGGGCTTGTTTAGTTAAAAAGTTTGTGCCAGGTGGTGGAAGTTGATGTCAAGTTAATGTTTTATGTGAGAGGGACACAGTTATCGGTGTGCCTTAGTCGATCAATTCACCATCGAAGATACGAGGGGTGGATATATCGGAGACATGAATGCGCATTCGATTTGGCCACATCCGAGCCACGCGGCCGATCGAGCTCCAGGATGGTCTTGATCCATGCAAGGCCACATGCTGACGACAGGACCCGATGCAAAGTCGAAAGTGTGGAGCGATCTGCCCCTCCCGGTCACGGTGCCCTCGTAATAAGCTTTGATGTGCACGCGAGACCAGACCCGTCGTCGGAAGGGTGTGTGATCTGTGATGTGATCCCACCAAAAGTCGACGACCCTAGCCAAGCTAGCCAGAGTGTCGTGTGGTGTGGGTATAAATTACCAATTGAGTTGGCCGTTGGCGAGCGCGACTCGGCGAAAGGTACGCTGGACCTGGAGTCGCGGCACGGGAGAGAGTAGGTGTAGGGTGGCCAAAGGAAAAACGTAGCGTGCTGCCGTGCCCTGCTCTCCTCTGCTCGCCGTACCGTATACGTGCGTCGTGCCTTGGGTGTCAAAACACAGCTTTTACTATCATCATTTTTTTAAAGAAAAAACACCCGCACCTTTTCGTTGGTCTACTCTGGCTGTGGTGTGTGGTGGGTTGTTTCAGTTCTCGCGACCTGGCTGCGCAAAATGTTTTGTTCGGCAAAAAATGTTGTGGTATGTTATGTGGCACATAGTGTGGGTCTGGCCCAAATGCTCTAAGGTATAAACTGGGCTAGAATTGGTCGACCAGCTAGCTTGTGGCCCTGCTTCGTGCGTCGCACTGTTGGGTGTGTCACTTGAGCAATAATGATGGGCCAACGGCACACTTTGAGTTCTTGGGCCTGGAAGATTATTTCTTCCCTTGCAAAAATGAAATGGAAGAGTTTCTTAAAAAAAAATGAAATGGAAGAAACTTGCGCCCTTGTTCTTCGATCTTGCTGGTGCCGTGGTGCGGAAGGTGCCAAGTTGCCAACTGCCGACATAGTCGAGACGATTGGAGCCATAAGAAAAATTTCGAGATGCTAGCAGTAGCAGCTGAGGGAATCGGTAGGGCACTGCTCGCGCTGTGAGGTGCCAGTCACAGTAAAGCGCCACTCTGGCTTGTCACTTGTGAGGATGGTTTCCCATGCCAGACTGGTCGTGCCGATACCGTTCCATTCCATATTTCCATACTAGCTCGGCGTTTTGGTTTGTTTTTTTTTTCCTCTCGATGTTTCTTGGCGACATTAGAGTGCAGCCAAGACCAGTGGTTAGTAGATTCGCTTCTTGTCACATGTCAATCATGCACTCCTCTCCTTCACCCGCGAGACAACAAAGCCCTTAAAGTAGCTGGGGATCTAGCTAGGACCTGCACGCATATCCGAGGGCGTTGTTCATGACTAATGAGCGACCTAACTTTTTTCTTTAATATGAGCGACCTAACTGCAATAGTGATGATATATAGATTGATAGATCCTTTACAATACGTGCAACTCGATCTTCTGCCTGTTTTTCGCGTCTTCTTCTCTGCCAAACAGTTTGCAGAAGAGGTAGCATTGAGAATTAGTTAATGCTGGTCTCACTCTTACACAGTAGATTAATTAGTTCTCGGTGGGTTGACGTCAAAGGTGGCGCACAGAACCTTTCAGTCAGCATACTGTACTACAGCACGGCGCCTGAGAAATCAGAAAACATGCATGCATGCAGTTTCCGCGGGGGTATGCATGCTCGTATTCGTATAGCTCCTTTTACAACTGATCATCTGACTCTGCTGCAAGCTCCCATTATCATTATCACGTCCTTTAAAAGACCGTGCCACGCACAGCATGCATGCAAAAAGAGACCAGGGGTCGAGAGGGAAAGAGAGACAGAGATATCAGAGGGACCGTACATTTAAGGTTAAGCAGCAGGCCGGCTTTATGCATCTTGCATGTCACCAGATGCATGGCCCTGAAGCACTGTGACTCACTGACTCTGTGTGTTCAGCCATCGCATGCGCCGCACTATCAGATCCCTGTAGCTGTACTTGTTGCGCCACCCGATCGGCAGCCTCTCCCTGAGACACCCGAAAAAGGGGTTGGTCGGTTGATTTCAATCCAGGTGGGTTGGGAGATTAGATAGTGTGGGTGTAGAGTCCTGACGGACTAAACAACCCTGGCGGCCCATCCTATGGGCCGGCCCATGAACAAGACTTGACGTACAAGACAAGGAGTAGTCCTGGTCGGTTTGGATATACTGTATTAGGGAATTAGAGATAAACTTGTAAAAGTCTCCTAGTCCTATACGGTTTCCATGTAACCCTACCTCCCGGACTATATAAGGCGAGGTAGGGACCCCCCTCAAACACGTTCATCAATACAAGATACACCATACAGGACGTAGGGTATTACGCTCCGGCGACCCGAACCTGTCTAAACCGTCTCTTGTCACCTTCGGCTCTAGATTCTCGACGACTTCTCCCAAACCCTTCTCTCGGGGCACCCCCTCGAGAACCCAGTCAGCATAAATCGCCGACACTTTGGCGCCGTCCGTGGGATACTCTCGTCGAGTTTTCAAGTAAAGAGTCGATGGCCACCTTCAGCGCCTCCATCGTCACCAAGTTCGAGGCAGGCGCCTCTTTCATCTTCGGCTCCTGGCTTTGCACCGCAAACCAGGAAGGCGAACTTCAACGTCAACTGCGCGACGAGGCGGTTGCATCAACTCCGCCACACGCGCAGATCGCCCCGCGTGGATTTCGGAAGACTCCGGATTCCGACACGATCTCTGGATCGTATCCTACTCGGAGGAGTACGTGGCGCCCGAAGCAGATCCAATCCCGGGCAGACCACGACAACTCAGCCCCTACCAAGGGGCAGGATCAAGCCACGTGTCCTCGACTCCCCGGCGGGCTCCGGATCACTTCCGAGTCTCGCCAGGGTTCTACAATCCGGACCGTGACAGCAACCCCGCGGGTACCCAGGAACCCTGGTTCCAACTCCCGCGGGACGAGGACTTCGCCACGTGGACCGCGCGCAGGCCAGTTTCCCTTTGGGCTAACAAACTCAGCCGCGGTCCACCAGAAGCAACTCAAGAAGAAGGTTCTCCAACCCCGCGGAGCAACCTCGGATCTTGTCATGACCACAACCCCCTCAGGGGTTATCGTTCATTGGCCTGGCATGGATCCCGAGGCGGCTCTGTTCGAAGCAAACGTACCTATCACGGTACGAGACATTCAACCTCTGCTTCCTTTCCAAGAAGGCAGAGAGCTACTTGTTACCAAGGGTAACAAAAGAACCGGGCTAAAGAACCCCGGTCGCCAGTCCTGCGTGCTCCTCAGCGAGCACAGCGATGAAGAAGTCGTCTCCGACGACGCACCAACGGAGGAAGGAGAAACCGACGCGGACCGGGAGCTCCGTATCGAGCGCAATCGCAATCGCGCCCTGCGACGTCGCTTCATCAAGAAGAAGAACCTCAATCCTGAGTTCGACAAGCAGGAGATCTTCAACTCCCCCGTGGCCAACATCTTGTTCGGGGTCAGCGTCTTCGAGGGGTTCCAGACAACCCCTGAAATCAACCTCGCCAAGGCTCGCCTAGAAGCCGCAGCGGTCATGGTCGATCGCTTGGATGGAGGCCACTCCTCATCCAAAAGCAAGAGTTCTTCGCGCCAGCAAGCACCGTCGGCCAAGCGTCAGAGCAGCCACTACGGCAGCTCCGCAGGCCAAAACAAGGACAAGAACAGGTCTCGCGAAGAACCCCGCCGTCCTCGCGAGGAACCTCCCAGGTCCCAGCGTCGCGGAGAACCCCGTCCAGCTCGCTCTCATAACACACCCAACGACGCCCGCAACGACATCATCCGGATCAGAGAGGGAAGAGCCACTTCCCACGTTGCGGATTCGGCGGGCAGATGCGGCGTCCCCAATCCCGATGCTCTTCCATGCTACACACGTGCCATCCGCATCAGCTCCTTCCCGCGGAAGTTCAAGCCGCCAGGCATTACCCACTTCGACGGGAAGCAAGACCCAAACATCTGGCTGCGCAGATATTCCTCGGCAATTGAAGCATCAGGGGGTGATGACATCTCCAAGATGCTCTACTTCCCAGTTGCGATGGAGCAGGGTCCTCTTACCTGGCTTGAGTCCCTCCCTCCAGATTCCATCGATAGCTGGCACGCGCTGAAGAAGGCTTTCGTCTCCAACTACCAGGGTTCTTTCGAGCGCCCCGGTAGCAAGTATGAACTCCGCGCATGCAAGCAGAAGCCAGAGGAGTCCCTGCGCGACTACAACAGGCGATTCTTCGCCATCAAGGCATCCTGCGTTCCCATCCCCGACTCCGAAGTCATTGATTACTTTCAAGAAGGGATGACGGATCGCACCCTCTTCCGTGACTTCGGTCACAACCGTCCTCGCGACCTCGAGGAATTCCGCGCACTGGTGTCCAATTGGATGGACACCGATGATCAAGAACGGGAGCGCTACGGCAAAAGACCCAACAACCCTGGGCGCAAGAACCAGGAGGACAACAGGGATCAGCCGCGCGACTCCTTCCAGCGCAACGGCAACAACCCACGGAAGCGACCACACAACACGGTCGCAACCGTTCAAACCGTCCGCTCCGCCAAATCCGCGCAGCAACGACGAGAGGAGTTCAACAAACTTCTCAAGAAGCGCTGCCCCTACCACACCGACGGCAAGCACACCATGGGCGAGTGCGTGCTCCTCCGGGAGACATTCAGCACCCCCAATAAGAAGCAGAAGCCGGCTGGTGACGGAAACGACGACCACGACAAGGGAGACAGCGGTTTCCCAGACATCAACAACACTGTCAACGTCATCTTTGGAGGCATGGCAGTCAGCGACACCTCGCGCAATCGCAAGAATGCAAGACGCGAGGCTTATGCAGCAGAACCAGCGGTGGTCACACCGCTACGGTGGTCCGACACCACCATCACCTGGTCCCGCGAGGATCAGTGGGCCGAGATCTCTTCTCCCGGCCGATACCCTCTCGTCCTCGAGACCGTGGTAGCAAACAGCAGGCTCACCAAGGTCCTGATCGACGGAGGCAGTGGACTCAACCTCATCTTCGCCAAAACGTTGAAGTCCATGGGCCTCGACATGAGCACGCTGCAGCCGGCGGACACTCCCTTCTACGGCATCGTGCCCGGGAAGGCCGCCATCCCCCTCGGGCAAATCACCTTGCCCGTCACGTACGGTACGTCATCAAACTACCGTACAGAGTTCATTAAGTTCGAAGTTGCAGACTTCGAGACCTCCTACCACGCCATCCTCGGGCGACCTGCATTGGCCAAGTTCATGGCCATCCCCCACTACACCTACCTGGTACTGAAGATGCCAGGGCCTCACGGCGTCCTCTCCCTCCGCGGCGACATCAAGCGCTCCTACCTCTGCGATAAAGAAGCAGTGGAGCACGCCGTCAGAGCCGCGTCCACCATCGATCGCCAGGAACTCCAACCCCTGGCTGCGGCCGTCATCGCAGAAGATGATGACGCCCCGACGCAGAAGAAGACACGGGCTATCAAGCCTGTGGAGAAGGTCACCACGAAGACGATCGATCTCCAAACAGGAGATCCTTCCAAGACAGCAGTGATCGGCTCCAACCTCACTCCCGCATAGGAAAGCGCGCTCGTCGACTTCCTGCGAGCCCAGGCGGACATATTTGCTACAAAACCCTCCGACATGCCTGGAGTACCCAGAGAGTTGATCGAGCACAAGCTGGACCTCAACGAGAGCGCGAAGCCTAAGAAGCAGCGCCTCCGAAGATTTGCCACAGAGCGTCGGGAGGCCATCAAGAAAGAACTAGCTAAGTTATTAGCAGCCGGCTTCATTAAAGAAGTCTTTTATCCGGATTGGTTAGCCAACCCGGTTCTTGTAAGAAAAAAGAATTCAAATGAATGGAGAATGTGCGTTGATTATACTGATCTCAACAAGCACTGCAAGAAGGATCCCTTCGGGCTTCCTCGCATCGACCAAGTCATCGACAGCACCGCCGGGTGTACACTACTCTGTTTCCTCGATTGTTACTCAGGGTATCATCAGATATCACTGAAAGAAGAGGATCAGATCAAAACTGCGTTCATCACGCCATTTGGTGCATATTGTTACACAACAATGCCCTTTGGCTTGAAAAATGCGGGTGCCACATATCAGCGGGCTATACAGGGTTGTCTTCAAGAACAACTTCACCGAAATGTTGAGGCCTACGTTGATGATGTGGTAGTCAAAACAAGAAATCCCGAGGATCTCATCACTGATCTCACCGAAACGTTCGACAACTTACGCAAATGGCAGTGGAAGCTTAACCCCACCAAATGCGTCTTCGGTGTTCCATCCGGAAAGCTCCTTGGGTTCATTATCAGTGAACGCGGTATCGAAGCAAATCCAGAGAAGATAGCAACTATCATGAACATGGAGCCGCCAACCACTGTCAAGGATGTCATGAAGCTTACGGGCTGCATGGCTGCACTCAACCGCTTTATCTCCAAGCTTGGGGAACGCGGCACTGAGTTCTTCAAATTACTCAAGAAGCAAGACAGATTTCAGTGGACTCAGGAAGCTCAGGACGCCTTCGACAAGCTCAAGATATTCCTGACTACGCCTCCTGTGCTCACTGCACCGCTCCCGGGCGAAGATCTCTTGCTCTACATTACAGCAACCACCAATGTCGTCAGTGCCGCCATTATTGTTGAACGCACCGAGGAAGGCCACCTTCAAAAGATTCAGCGGCCTGTGTACTTTGTGAGCGAAGTCCTCTCGGACTCTAAGTCCAGGTACCCTCAAGTTCAAAAAATTCTATATGCTGTCTTAATGACATCCAGAAAGCTGCGACACTACTTCGACACCTACAAGATCATTGTGGTTACTGGTTATCCCATTGGCGAGGTTCTCCATAATCAAGACGCTACTGGGCGAATCGCCAAGTGGGCTGTCGAGCTCGGAACATACAGCATTGAGTTCCGTTCTCGCACGGCCATGAAGTCTCAAGTCCTTACTGATTTCATATCAGAATGGACCGAGCACAATCTCCCAGTCTCTACCGCCAAGCCTGAGCATTGGATCATGTACTTCGACGGGTCACTCAAGCTGGAAGGCGGAGGCGCTGGAGTTCTGTTGATCTCACCTCGAGGGGACCAACTCAAGTATGTTCTGCAGATTCAGTTTGCTGTCACCAACAATGCTGCAGAATACGAAGCACTTCTTCACGGCATGAAGATGGCCATTACCCTCAGTATCAAGCGGCTGCTGGTATATGGGGATTCAATGTTGGTCATCAAACAAGTCAATAAGGACTGGAATCGCAACCATGAAGACATGGACGCATACTGTGAAGAAGTCCGCAAACTGGAGAAACACTTCCTCGGCATTGAATTCCATCATGTCGAGCGAGATTACAACGTGGCTGCAGACGTCCTATCAAAGCTGGGTTCTTCCAGAGCAGAGGTACCCAGCGGGGTGTTCGTCAATGAACTCTCCAAGCCATCAATTTCTGCAGCAGCAACCCCAATGCTACAACCTCAGCTCCCGAGGTTATGCTCATCGACGCTACTTGGAGTGCTCCGATTATAGACTACATCTTGCACGACAAACTCCCTGCCGAGAAGGCAGAAGCTCAGCAAATTGTCCGCCGTAGCAAGTCCTATGTCATAATCGGCGATACACTGTACCGACGTGGTGCACGCTCTGGCGCATTGATGAAATGCGTCTCACAGCAAGAAGGAGTCAGCATCTTGGAAGAGATACACGCAGGAGAATGTGGCAATCATGCAGCTTCCCGCACCATTGTAGGCAAAGCCTTCCCGTGCTGGGTTCTATTGGCCCACAGCTCTACACGACGCTGAAGAAATCGTTCGTCACTGCAAGGGTTGTCAATACTTCGCTCATCACTCGCATCAGCCTGCTCACAAGATCAAATTGATACCTCCGTCATGGCCATTCGCATGCTGGGGGCTTGATATGATTGGGAAACTACCCCGGGCACCCGGTGGATTCGAATACTGCTTTGTCGCAATTGACAAGTTTACAAAGTGGATAGAAGTCTTTCCAGTTGTCAAACCAACCTCTGAGAAAGCAGTCCCAATTCCTTCAGAGTTGATTCTTCGCTTCGGAATACCACATCAAATCATTACAGATTTGGGGTACCACCTTCACAGGCAACAAGTTCTGGGACTACTGTGAAGACCGCAGCATCGAAGTATCTTATGCTTCGGTTGCTCATCCTCGCGCCAACGGACAAGTTGAAAGAGCCAATGGCATGCTCCTTGATGGACTCAAAGCTCGCATGGAAAGAACCCTGAAAAAAGCAGAGGGCCGGTGGATGAAAGAACTCTTTCCGGTTGTATGGGGCCTACGATCTCAACCCAGTAAAGCTACAGGGCAATCTCCCTTCTTCCTGGTGTATGGATCAGAGGCCGTTCTACCAGTTGATGTCATGCATGGTGCTCCTCGTGTTGAAGAGTTCCAGGAAGCCATGGCAGATGAACAACGAATGCTGGAAGTCGATACGGCTGAAGAAGCACGACTGACAGCCTTGTTGCATAATGCGGCGTACCTTCAGGGGATTCGAAGATTCCATGACAAAAATGTGAAGACAAGATCATTCCAGATTGGAGAACTGGTACTACGCCGCATCCAGAATACCGGCCGGTCACTCCAAGCTCACTTCACCTTGGGATGGTCCATTTATTGTCTCCAAGGTACTCCAACCCGGCACCTACAGACTTCCAAACAGAAGACGGTGTGGATTTACCAAATCCTTGGAATATCGAGCACCTGCGCAAATTCTACGCATAGCTCCTACAATCCAGCAGTGCTTCGGCACCACAGGAACTCATTGCTCCGGCATCCTGGGTTCTTTTGTAAACATTGCCTCGGCAATAAATGAACTACTTGCTTCGGCAATACATGTTCTCTTGTACCGTTGTTCCGACAACGAGATTATCTATAAAACTCCCTCACTGGGTTGTTTTATTTGTCTTTGTGGCATTATTAAACTCCCGTGTTCTTCCTAAGACTCGGACAGTTTCTTTCCTACACAATCGGAGCCTATATAAATGAGGTCTCTCCGGGTTCCTTCGGGGCCAAAAACGATCTGTTCCTCCTGCAAAATCGAGGTCTCTCCGGGTTCCTTCGGGGCCAAGAACGGATTTATTCCTCCTATTGCACTACTCTGTGATAATTATCAGCTTAACGCTGCCGCTCCGTGGGTCTTACTGGGTTCTTGCTTCGGCAGACCACATACAGTTAGTTCCCAAGTATCCTTCCAGGGTACATTTTATAAGATAGCTAATGCTATACGAAATCTCCCTGGGTTCCTTTGGGTCCTTAACAGGGTTGTTTTTCAAGTTAAAATCTACTTCGCGTACATTTTGACTAAGTCCTGGTTCTTAACACAGAGACAACCCAGGAATTCGCAGAAATTCTTGGTTCTACTTCATACCATGGCAATAAAGATATATTCATTGCATTGTACTTATATTACAATAACATCTGTTTTTATCTTACAGCCTAAGGCTCTGAGCAATTGCTTCCGCAACCGGTTCAGCCTCTTGCTTCAGGCCCCTAAAGGTAGACTCCGTACAATCTGGCGCTGCGCCCTGAACTAATGTACCTATGTCTACCTCCGGGGTACCTGGACTTCACTACTGCAAGGACATGCACAAGACAAGCCTTCGAAGATCTCTTGATGTAGGCTTTCAGCTGTCTTGGCATGGCCTTCAGGCGCTCCAAGAATGTCTGCGGTGTTGAAGGGTCTTCGGGCACCAAGGCTTTCACCACCGGATTCGCTGCCTTCTCGAGCTGCGCGATCCGGTTCAGGGCTTCTGCCAGGTTGTCGTCTGACTTCTTCATCTTCCGCCAGTTCTTCTTCAAGTTCAGACATTCGCCCGGCCGCCTGCTCAAGTTTCTCGTCCAGCACCTTCTTGTCTGCTAAGTGCTTCTGTGCTTGGACGAGATCCCTGGATAACCGATTGTTCTCCTCCTGAGCAACCCTCCAGGTTCTTGGCAAGCTGCTTCTGTTGCTCGAGGATTTGAATTAGCTTGATCATCGAGCATCCTTTGCGCTGCTGGACCGCCACTCGGAGTTGTTCTTTTACGCCTTCATGGTCCGCAGTGAGGGTCTTCAGGTGCGTCTTCATAGCGGTTGGCCACATTGGACCAATCCGTCATCTTGATCTGGGCTGCTGCGAGTTGTTGTTGTGCCCTACAAACACACGACAGAGGCAGAATTGTTATTGAACACAGACAAAGGATATACTAGTGCAAGAATTCGGTGGCAACAGGGCACCTTTGAGCTCAGACTTTGCTGCTGCAAAGCTTCTTCTTCACGTCCTCCTTCTCTGCGGCCCAATTCCTTGGTGCGCAGATGCAGATACGGATCGTGTTGGCGTCTTCCGCCTCCTGGAGCTTGCGATCTTCGCGCTCACGCTCCAGCTCCTTGTGGAGACGGTCCGCCTTGGCGTGGCATCAAGGAAATGTTGTGCAGATACTCGGTCTTCTTCCTTGCATGCTTCGCCAACAGCCTACAACAGAGTTTGATTATACAAAATGCTTCCTCAAAACTGATAAGTCCAGGGTTGTTTTACTAACCTTGAAGTAGGCCACCCGCCCTCTCGGCGTGGTACATTCCCTGTCGATGTGGTGTCGTCCTCCTCCGTGTCCAAGATGTATTCAAATGTCTGTGGGTTTGGATTGAACACCCGGGTCGAAGCTCCCAATGCGGAGCTCCTGCCCTCTTCTTCGGCTCCGGTACCTCTGAGGTACCCTGGGGATTTCTCCAATTAATTTGCTCCGGGTTGTTTCTTCGGTTTGCTTCCCCCTTGAGCACTCTGCTTCCGCCCCGGCTTGAGTTGTCACTGTAACGCTTGGGGGCTGCGCAGAAGCTGATCACGGCGTTCCTGCTCGGATTCTTCTATTACTGCCGCCCGTGACCAGTTGTTTCGAGCTCCGCCAGCACTCCGCGCCTGTTTCCTCCCACTTGGGCTTCTTGCCTGGTGCTGACGGGTCGGCCGGCAGAGTTGTTTGGGCTTTCTGGCAGGGTTGTTTCTGGAACAACCTGGGTCTTCGGGCACTGAGGCCTCTGGTTCTACGGCCCATGTGGTCAACCTGGGGTTCTACCCTGATTGTGGCTGCAGTTTTTTCAACACTGGAAAATTGAAGTCTGTTAGTCCTGACAGCATATTCTAATGGGTACTTCCACAACTATTTATGAAATACTTACATATTGGAGGGTCGCATGGGGATCTCTGGCTCCCCCAAGGTGAACTCCTCCTCCACCTCCTGCCCCGCCGTTGAAGGTCCTGCTGGATAGGGTTCTTCAAGAATCGGCGTTGTCCCTTCGAACGGCACGGAGGCAGGGTTGAGGATCTCATGAAGAATCTCTTCATCAGACAGTGCACGCCGCGCAGAGCTGCCTTGATGCGGCATGCTGGTTCCTATCACTCCGATGGCTATCCCCGCTGAAGTTGCAGCTACTCTGGGTTGCGGGGATACCTTTGCCCTCCCTTCTGGAATGGTTCTGGCACGGGGCTTGGGCATGGTGCGCGCTTTCTTTGGCACTGGCGCTTGAGCTTCAGTTGGCGCCGGTCTCTTGGACCTTTCTCCTCCCTTGGAGGTCGCCCCTGCCTCAGATTGGGCTTCTTCTGGGTCCTGTGGTTCAGATTTTATCATTGGCTCATCAGGATCTTCACTTTCCACTGGCTTGCTTCGGTGGACTTTTTTCCCTTACCTGGGAATCCACACAGCATGCCAGTAGGGCTGCTTCCTCTGTGTTGCTTGGATCCAGAGGTGGCAGGCTTACATACAGCGTGCGTCGGGCTTCATACTATAATGACCAAGATGTTAGTTCCCCATGTTTTTTCAACAATGCAGATATGAATTCAGATAAGGAATTTACCTCGGGTGTCATGGTTATTGCGGAGATTTCTGGAATATCTGGAAATTGTTCATCAGTCATCACCAGGAATTTCTTCAAGATTTGGTTCACCCTCTTCTCTGATAAGTCCCCGGTAGCATTCCTTGAGGGGTCTGTCTCCCCAGAGTACTTGTACCCTGGGTTACAGCGTTGCCTGCAGGGTTGAATCCTCCTGAGTAGGAATGACCGGAAGACTATGGCTCCTGTTAGGCCTTGTGCCTTCAGGTCTCTGATCATGGCCAGTAGCTCAGGAATTTGTGTGGCTTCATCTACTCTGATTGTTTTATTCCAGTTCAGCTTCATCACTGGAGGATTCCCCGAACGGCCCTGCAGCTGTGGTTGGTGGTTCCAGGTGTAAAACCACTCTTTCTGCCAGTCCTTAAGGCTTTCCTTGGTGGTATAATCCAAATACACTGCCCTCATGCCTTGGCGGAACTGGATCACGACCTTGCCCACCACTTGCAGTGGACCGCTAGAGGTCTTCACCCTAAAGAGATGGCGGAACAGGGCGAAATGGGGGTCTATCCCTAGGAAGGCTTCACACAGATGGATGAAAATGGATATATTCAGAATGGAATTGGGATTCAAATGGCACAGCTCAATCCCGTAAAACTGGAGGATGCGGCGGAAGAAATCACAGGTGGGCATACCGAATCCGACTTCATAGAAGGCCTTCCATACTGTGATTTCTTCGGTTTCTTCGGAGGGATATTCATGCCTGTGTGCGCTTCTCCACTGGCTGATCTGCTGCGCGGGCAAGAATCCATCCGCCTCTAGGGCTTTGATGTGTTTCTCCGTCAGGTTGCTGGTGGGCCAATCACTGATGGGATCTTCGACAATGGTTGTTCCCCCTGCGGGTGCTGTCTCCTCGGTCGTAACGACCTGCTTCATTGCTTCCGCCTTCCTTTTCGAGCCTTTGCCGCGGCTAGAACCTTCACCACCAGCCATTGTGATCTTTCGAGATTTGGTGGGATTGGATTTAAGTTTGGGGGAAGAAGTGGATGCTTGAGTGCGGTCTCTGGATTGTGCGAACTGCGGTTGCAGCAAACCCTAGATCTGTTTCGCGAAAGCGTATGGATATGAGGGGTCGCGGGCGGTTTATATGGGCTTTTCGAAGCAGTTACTTCGGTAAATTTCATTTTTGGTCCTTTCTTGATCCTATATTTGACTTCGTTCAAATTTAGGCTCGGGGGCTGTGGATATATTTTCAGGAAATATTTTTCTGAAAGTTTTTGAAGAATTTTACAAGACTTCGGGTTTTCTCGGAAATTGATTCTCTTTTGGTTCGGACTTCGAAAGAGCCTCGAATTTCTTCTTCAAAGATAAACGAGGCTCGGGGGCTGCCCAATTGGGCGCACCTAATCGGTGCGCACCAATCCGAACTTCGAGAAGTTTTATGAGCACATCATTACCTATTGAACAGCATGGTTGCAACTTCCAAGATCAAAGAACCCTGGCGGTCTCAAAGAACCCTGGCGGTCTCAAAGAACCCTGGCGGACTCAAAGAACTCTGGAGGACTTCAAAGAACTCTATATTCCAACAAGGCTGTTCTTCAGGAGATAAGGTGCTCGGGGGCTTGTGGGTGTAGAGTCCTGACGGACTAAACAACCCTGGCGGCCCATCCTATGGGCCGGCCCATGAACAAGACTTGACGTACAAGACAAGGAGTAGTCCTGGTCGGTTTGGATATACTGTATTAGGGAATTAGAGATAAACTTGTAAAAGTCTCCTAGTCCTATACGGTTTCCATGTAACCCTACCTCCCGGACTATATAAGGCGAGGTAGGGACCCCCTCAAAACACGTTCATCAATACAAGATACACCATACAGGACGTAGGGTATTACGCTCCCGGCGACCCGAACCTGTCTAAACGTCTCTTGTCACCTTCGGCTCTAGATTCTCGACGACTCTCCCAACTTCTCTCGGG
>JACEFO010000532.1:0-23785 GCA_015342445.1 Digitaria exilis
CAGCAGCAGCTGCCGTTCAACCCACTTGCCGTGGGAAACCCTGCCGCCTTCTGGCAACAACAACGGCTGGTCAACCAGCTGGCTTTGACGAGCCCTGCCGCCTTCTGGCAGCAACCCATTGTCATGGTTTCCGCCGTCTTCTAGGTACTTATGTGTTGTACCTGCAATAATAAAGTTTGCATCCGGAAGATAAGAAATATTTAGCGTTGGATTCTAAATTCATTTGTAGTCCAAAGTGTGCTTTCTTAATTAGTTTGTGCCACACATTCTACATCTAACCGAAAAACTATGTTGCGCACCATACCTATGCGATTCATACTTGATTAGGCGTATACTTAAAACATACACAACATTATCATTGAGGCCGCTTCGGCGCCCCGGATGTTAAGACTTCATCGGGCCGATTGAACATGGCTTCGTGCTCGGGCATTTTGGGGAATGAATTATCTGACATAATAGTTATTTCGAACACGCATTAACCAACAAAGCAGCGGTCCGGCATGTCACTAATAAGTATTGGTGTACCTATTTGCAACAAAATACTTATATAGCACCAATCACTGACGTCCAAATACCCCATTCCATCTTCCTACCAGTATGCCAAACAATAACTACAATATTGTTTCATGACTCATTACCGCTCGAATCTCAGTTGCTACCTGTGTATACAATTCATAACAAGTGTTATGTAGGCAAAACTTCAGAAGCAATCCACTAATTGTTCACATCCCAATTGTGGGATTAAAATAATGAATGGGAACGCAATAAACGTGATCTGGTTCATGTCGCCAGCTCCATCGTTCCCTTCATGCAATTGGAATCGTGAATTCTATATACGCAGCTTTCTAAGTGTTTATGCAAAAGATTCCGTGTGATTCGTACCATAACATGTCAAAAAGTTAACCAAGTTTTGTGCACAGACCGATCTATCAAGATAGCATGTTTAGGAACATATCAATACTGCTAAACGGAA
This sequence comes from Digitaria exilis, assembly GCA_015342445.1. Taxonomy (NCBI): domain Eukaryota; kingdom Viridiplantae; phylum Streptophyta; class Magnoliopsida; order Poales; family Poaceae; genus Digitaria; species Digitaria exilis. The sequence continues at coordinate 974 of JACEFO010000532.1, forward strand.
AACGACTATGCAATTTTATCAGGAAATAATGTTTGACTCCCAAATTCTCATAAGATGATCCAAATAACGGCAAAGAAAAGCCGAAAAAACCCGTAAATTTAGCGACAAAGACCGGCTCACTTTGAGAACCGATTTGGTAGGGCGGGATAGCTGTAGCATACATGCACGTGTCGACCTAGGGTCAGGATGTATTATCTGGATAATTCCTTGATAACTTCTCCTCGAGCTAGCGTGTCAACTCTTTCTACCACGAGTGATTGCTCTCCAAACAAATCCTATCGATGGATAAGTCAGTTCAAACTCATAATGATCTGTGTCCACGTCAGCAAATCACAACTTTACGCGCCGACTTTGAAAAAATAGAACACATGCATTTTCAAAGACTTCCACCTGTTTAAAGGTGCACAGACCATGCCGTTGTCACCGGTGCATCAACACAACTGACAAAATAAAAGCCACTTTTCGCTTGTCCTTAGTGTAAGTTGTCTTTGGCAACACATGACGTACAACCCAAGTGGATTTGTCAGTAGATGCCAGAGTCGACTAGATACCATGTCATCCCAACCTTATCTGGCTTACGATATGCAAGGTACAGACCAAAACATGGGCATCATACGTGAGCTATCATGTGTATAAATAGGTCCGCGATGTGCAGGTAATCCATCACCCATATCATTGAGATCATCTAGCAACCAAGAACTCGTAACGCACTAGCAACCTCTTAGCAACAATGGCAGCCAAGATATTTACCCTCGTTGCGCTCCTAGCTCTTTCAGTGAGCGCTGCCACAGCGGTCATTGTTCCGCAGTGCTCGCTAGCCGCCGCCGCCGCCACTATTCCACAGTACCTCTCACCTATCACAACAATCGGATATGAACATCCAGTTGTGCAGTCCATCAGGCTACAACAGGCGCTTGCAGCAAGCATCATACCATCATCTGCCATGCTCTTCCAACAACAGTCTGCCTTGTTGCAGCAACAATCCTTGGCTCAGCTCACAGTTCAGAACATTGCTGCACAACAACAACGGGTTCTGTCACCGTTCAACCAACTAGCCGCAGTGAACCCCGCCGCCTACTTGCAACAGCAGGCGATGCTTCCATTCAACCAGCTGGCCGTGGCCAACCCCGCCACCTACCTGCTTCAACAACAGCTGCATCAATTCAGCCAGCAGGCTGTTGCGAACCAGGCGGCCTTCTTGCAGCAGCAGCTGCCGTTCAACCCACTTGCCGTGGGAAACCCTGCCGCCTTCTGGCAACAACAACGGCTGGTCAACCAGCTGGCTTTGACGAGCCCTGCCGCCTTCTGGCAGCAACCCATTGTCGGTGCCGCCGTCTTCTAGGTTACTCATGTGTTGTACTTGAATAATAAAGTTTGCATCCGGAAATAAGAAATGATTTGGTTGAGATTCTAAATTCATTTGAGTCCAAGTGTGTTTCTTAATTGTTTGTGCCACACATTCTACATCAACCGAAAACTATGTTGCGTACCTATGGATTCATACTTGATTAGGCATATACTAAAACATACACACATTATCATGAGGCGCTTCGGGCGCCCCGGATGTTAAGACTTCATCGGACCGATGAACATGGCTTCTGCTCGGGCATTTTGGGAATGAATCTGACATAATAGTTATTTCGAACACGCATTAACCAACAAAAGCGGTCGGTGTCACTAATAAGTATTGTGTACCTATTTGCAACAAATACTTATATTGCACAATCACTGACGTCCAAATACCCCATTCCATCTTTCCTACCAGTATGCCAAACAATAACTACAATATTGTTTCATAGACTCATTACCGCTCAATCTCAGTGCTACCTGTGTATACAATTCACTAACAAGTGTTATGTAGCAAAACTTCAGAAGCCATCCACTAATTGTTCACATCCCAATTGTGGGATTAAAAAAATGGAACGCATAAACGTGATCTGGTTGTCGCCCCATCGTTCCTTTCATGCGGAATCGTGAATTCTATATACGCAGCTTCTAAGTGTTTATGCAAAAGATTCCGTGTGATTCGTACCATAACATGTCAAAAAGTTAACCAAGTTTTGTGACAGACCGATCTATCAAGATAGCATGTTAGGAACATATCAATACTGCTAAACGGAAAACGACTATGCAATTTTATCAGAAATAATGTTTGACTCCCAAATTCTCATAAGATGATCCAAATAACGGCAAAGAAAAGCCGAAAAAACCCGTAAATTTAGCGACAAAGACCGGCTCACTTTGAGAACCGATTTGGTAGGGCGGGATAGCTGTAGCATACATGCACGTGTCGACCTAGGGTCAGGATGTATTATCTGGATAATTCCTTGATAACTTCTCCTCGAGCTAGCGTGTCAACTCTTTCTACCACGAGTGATTGCTCTCCAAACAAATCCTATCGATGGATAAGTCAGTTCAAACTCATAATGATCTGTGTCCACGTCAGCAAATCACAACTTTACGCGCCGACTTTGAAAAAAATAGAACACATGCATTTTCAAAGACTTCCACCTGTTTAAAGGTGCACAGACCATGCCGTTGTCACCGGTGCATCAACACAACTGACAAAATAAAAGCCACTTTTCGCTTGTCCTTAGTGTAAGTTGTCTTTGGCAACACATGACGTACAACCCAAGTGGATTTGTCAGTAGATGCCAGAGTCGACTAGATACCATGTCATCCCAACCTTATCTGGCTTACGATATGCAAGGTACAGACCAAAACATGGGCATCATACGTGAGCTATCATGTGTATAAATAGGTCCGCGATGTGCAGGTAATCCATCACCCATATCATTGAGATCATCTAGCAACCAAGAACTCGTAACGCACTAGCAACCTCTTAGCAACAATGGCAGCCAAGATATTTACCCTCGTTGCGCTCCTAGCTCTTTCAGTGAGCGCTGCCACAGCGGTCATTGTTCCGCAGTGCTCGCTAGCCGCCGCCGCCGCCACTATTCCACAGTACCTCTCACCTATCACAACAATCGGATATGAACATCCAGTTGTGCAGTCCATCAGGCTACAACAGGCGCTTGCAGCAAGCATCATACCATCATCTGCCATGCTCTTCCAACAACAGTCTGCCTTGTTGCAGCAACAATCCTTGGCTCAGCTCACAGTTCAGAACATTGCTGCACAACAACAACGGGTTCTGTCACCGTTCAACCAACTAGCCGCAGTGAACCCCGCCGCCTACTTGCAACAGCAGGCGATGCTTCCATTCAACCAGCTGGCCGTGGCCAACCCCGCCACCTACCTGCTTCAACAACAGCTGCATCAATTCAGCCAGCAGGCTGTTGCGAACCAGGCGGCCTTCTTGCAGCAGCAGCTGCCGTTCAACCCACTTGCCGTGGGAAACCCTGCCGCCTTCTGGCAACAACAACGGCTGGTCAACCAGCTGGCTTTGACGAGCCCTGCCGCCTTCTGGCAGCAACCCATTGTCGGTGCCGCCGTCTTCTAGGTTACTCATGTGTTGTACTTGAATAATAAAGTTTGCATCCGGAAATAAGAAATGATTTGGTTGAGATTCTAAATTCATTTGAGTCCAAGTGTGTTTCTTAATTGTTTGTGCCACACATTCTACATCAACCGAAAACTATGTTGCGTACCTATGGATTCATACTTGATTAGGCATATACTAAAACATACACACATTATCATGAGGCGCTTCGGGCGCCCCGGATGTTAAGACTTCATCGGGCCGATGAACATGGCTTCTGCTCGGGCATTTTGGGAATGAATCTGACATAATAGTTATTTCGAACACGCATTAACCAACAAAAGCGGTCGGTGTCACTAATAAGTATTGTGTACCTATTTGCAACAAATACTTATATTGCACAATCACTGACGTCCAAATACCCCATTCCATCTTTCCTACCAGTATGCCAAACAATAACTACAATATTGTTTCATAGACTCATTACCGCTCAATCTCAGTGCTACCTGTGTATACAATTCACTAACAAGTGTTATGTAGCAAAACTTCAGAAGCCATCCACTAATTGTTCACATCCCAATTGTGGGATTAAAAAAATGGAACGCATAAACGTGATCTGGTTGTCGCCCCATCGTTCCTTTCATGCGGAATCGTGAATTCTATATACGCAGCTTCTAAGTGTTTATGCAAAAGATTCCGTGTGATTCGTACCATAACATGTCAAAAAGTTAACCAAGTTTTGTGACAGACCGATCTATCAAGATAGCATGTTAGGAACATATCAATACTGCTAAACGGAAAACGACTATGCAATTTTATCAGAAATAATGTTTGACTCCCAAATTCTCATAAGATGATCCAAATAACGGCAAAGAAAAGCCGAAAAAACCCGTAAATTTAGCGACAAAGACCGGCTCACTTTGAGAACCGATTTGGTAGGGCGGGATAGCTGTAGCATACATGCACGTGTCGACCTAGGGTCAGGATGTATTATCTGGATAATTCCTTGATAACTTCTCCTCGAGCTAGCGTGTCAACTCTTTCTACCACGAGTGATTGCTCTCCAAACAAATCCTATCGATGGATAAGTCAGTTCAAACTCATAATGATCTGTGTCCACGTCAGCAAATCACAACTTTACGCGCCGACTTTGAAAAAATAGAACACATGCATTTTCAAAGACTTCCACCTGTTTAAAGGTGCACAGACCATGCCGTTGTCACCGGTGCATCAACACAACTGACAAAATAAAAGCCACTTTTCGCTTGTCCTTAGTGTAAGTTGTCTTTGGCAACACATGACGTACAACCAAGTGGATTTGTCAGTAGATGCCAGAGTCGACTAGATACCATGTCATCCCAACCTTATCTGGCTTACGATATGCAAGGTACAGACCAAAACATGGGCATCATACGTGAGCTATCATGTGTATAAATAGGTCCGCGATGTGCAGGTAATCCATCACCCATATCATTGAGATCATCTAGCAACCCAAGAACTCGAACGCACTAGCAACCTCTTAGCAACAATGGCAGCCAAGATATTTACCCTCGTTGCGCTCCTAGCTCTTTCAGTGAGCGCTGCCACAGCGGTCATTGTTCCGCAGTGCTCGCTAGCCGCGCCGCCGCCACTATTCCACAGTACCTCTCACCTATCACAACAATCGGATATGAACATCCAGTTGTGCAGTCCATCAGGCTACAACAGGCGCTTGCAGCAAGCATCATACCATCATCTGCCATGCTCTTCCAACAACAGTCTGCCTTGTTGCAGCAACAATCCTTGGCTCAGCTCACAGTTCAGAACATTGCTGCACAACAACAACGGGTTCTGTCACCGTTCAACCAACTAGCCGCAGTGAACCCCCGCCGCCTACTTGCAACAGCAGGCGATGCTTCCATTCAACCAGCTGGCCGTGGCCAACCCCGCCACCTACCTGCTTCAACAACAGCTGCATCAATTCAGCCAGCAGGCTGTTGCGAACCAGGCGGCCTTCTTGCAGCAGCAGCTGCCGTTCAACCCACTTGCCGTGGGAAACCCTGCCGCCTTCTGGCAACAACAACGGCTGGTCAACCAGCTGGCTTTGACGAGCCCTGCCGCCTTCTGGCAGCAACCCATTGTCGGTGCCGCCGTCTTCTAGGTTACTCATGTGTTGTACTTGAATAATAAAGTTTGCATCCGGAAATAAGAAATGATTTGGTTGAGATTCTAAATTCATTTGAGTCCAAGTGTGTTTCTTAATTGTTTGTGCCACACATTCTACATCAACCGAAAACTATGTTGCGTACCTATGGATTCATACTTGATTAGGCGTATACTAAAACATACACACATTATCATGAGGCGCTTCGGGCGCCCCGGATGTTAAGACTTCATCGGGCCGATGAACATGGCTTCTGCTCGGGCATTTTGGGAATGAATCTGACATAATAGTTATTTCGAACACGCATTAACCAACAAAAGCGGTCGGTGTCACTAATAAGTATTGTGTACCTATTTGCAACAAATACTTATATTGCACAATCACTGACGTCCAAATACCCCATTCCATCTTTCCTACCAGTATGCCAAACAATAACTACAATATTGTTTCATAGACTCATTACCGCTCAATCTCAGTGCTACCTGTGTATACAATTCACTAACAAGTGTTATGTAGCAAAACTTCAGAAGCCATCCACTAATTGTTCACATCCCAATTGTGGGATTAAAAAAATGGAACGCATAAACGTGATCTGGTTGTCGCCCCATCGTTCCTTTCATGCGGAATCGTGAATTCTATATACGCAGCTTCTAAGTGTTTATGCAAAAGATTCCGTGTGATTCGTACCATAACATGTCAAAAAGTTAACCAAGTTTTGTGCCAGACCGATCTATCAAGATAGCATGTTAGGAACATATCAATACTGCTAAACGGAAAACGACTATGCAATTTTATCAGAAATAATGTTTGACTCCCAAATTCTCATAAGATGATCCAAATAACGGCAAAGAAAAGCCGAAAAAACCCGTAAATTTAGCGACAAAGACCGGCTCACTTTGAGAACCGATTTGGTAGGGCGGGATAGCTGTAGCATACATGCACGTGTCGACCTAGGGTCAGGATGTATTATCTGGATAATTCCTTGATAACTTCTCCTCGAGCTAGCGTGTCAACTCTTTCTACCACGAGTGATTGCTCTCCAAACAAATCCTATCGATGGATAAGTCAGTTCAAACTCATAATGATCTGTGTCCACGTCAGCAAATCACAACTTTACGCGCCGACTTTGAAAAAATAGAACACATGCATTTTCAAAGACTTCCACCTGTTTAAAGGTGCACAGACCATGCCGTTGTCACCGGTGCATCAACACAACTGACAAAATAAAAGCCACTTTTCGCTTGTCCTTAGTGTAAGTTGTCTTTGGCAACACATGACGTACAACCCAAGTGGATTTGTCAGTAGATGCCAGAGTCGACTAGATACCATGTCATCCCAACCTTATCTGGCTTACGATATGCAAGGTACAGACCAAAACATGGGCATCATACGTGAGCTATCATGTGTATAAATAGGTCCGCGATGTGCAGGTAATCCATCACCCATATCATTGAGATCATCTAGCAACCAAGAACTCGTAACGCACTAGCAACCTCTTAGCAACAATGGCAGCCAAGATATTTACCCTCGTTGCGCTCCTAGCTCTTTCAGTGAGCGCTGCCACAGCGGTCATTGTTCCGCAGTGCTCGCTAGCCGCCGCCGCCGCCACTATTCCACAGTACCTCTCACCTATCACAACAATCGGATATGAACATCCAGTTGTGCAGTCCATCAGGCTACAACAGGCGCTTGCAGCAAGCATCATACCATCATCTGCCATGCTCTTCCAACAACAGTCTGCCTTGTTGCAGCAACAATCCTTGGCTCAGCTCACAGTTCAGAACATTGCTGCACAACAACAACGGGTTCTGTCACCGTTCAACCAACTAGCCGCAGTGAACCCCGCCGCCTACTTGCAACAGCAGGCGATGCTTCCATTCAACCAGCTGGCCGTGGCCAACCCCGCCACCTACCTGCTTCAACAACAGCTGCATCAATTCAGCCAGCAGGCTGTTGCGAACCAGGCGGCCTTCTTGCAGCAGCAGCTGCCGTTCAACCCACTTGCCGTGGGAAACCCTGCCGCCTTCTGGCAACAACAACGGCTGGTCAACCAGCTGGCTTTGACGAGCCCTGCCGCCTTCTGGCAGCAACCCATTGTCGGTGCCGCCGTCTTCTAGGTTACTCATGTGTTGTACTTGAATAATAAAGGTTTGCATCCGGAAATAAGAAATGATTTGGTTGAGATTCTAAATTCATTTGAGTCCAAGTGTGTTTCTTAATTGTTTGTGCCACACATTCTACATCAACCGAAAACTATGTTGCGTACCTATGGATTCATACTTGATTAGGCGTATACTAAAACATACACACATTATCATGAGGCGCTTCGGGCGCCCCGGATGTTAAGACTTCATCGGGCCGATGAACATGGCTTCTGCTCGGGCATTTTGGGAATGAATCTGACATAATAGTTATTTCGAACACGCATTAACCAACAAAAGCGGTCGGTGTCACTAATAAGTATTGTGTACCTATTTGCAACAAATACTTATATTGCACAATCACTGACGTCCAAATACCCCATTCCATCTTTCCTACCAGTATGCCAAACAATAACTACAATATTGTTTCATAGACTCATTACCGCTCAATCTCAGTGCTACCTGTGTATACAATTCACTAACAAGTGTTATGTAGCAAAACTTCAGAAGCCATCCACTAATTGTTCACATCCCAATTGTGGGATTAAAAAAATGGAACGCATAAACGTGATCTGGTTGTCGCCCCATCGTTCCTTTCATGCGGAATCGTGAATTCTATATACGCAGCTTCTAAGTGTTTATGCAAAAGATTCCGTGTGATTCGTACCATAACATGTCAAAAAGTTAACCAAGTTTTGTGCCAGACCGATCTATCAAGATAGCATGTTAGGAACATATCAATACTGCTAAACGGAAAACGACTATGCAATTTATCAGAAATTATGTTTGACTCCCAAATTCTCATAAGATGATCCAAATAACGGCAAAGAAAAGCCGAAAAAACCCGTAAATTTAGCGACAAAGACCGGCTCACTTTGAGAACCGATTTGGTAGGGCGGGATAGCTGTAGCATACATGCACGTGTCGACCTAGGGTCAGGATGTATTATCTGGATAATTCCTTGATAACTTCTCCTCGAGCTAGCGTGTCAACTCTTTCTACCACGAGTGATTGCTCTCCAAACAAATCCTATCGATGGATAAGTCAGTTCAAACTCATAATGATCTGTGTCCACGTCAGCAAATCACAACTTTACGCGCCGACTTTGAAAAAATAGAACACATGCATTTTCAAAGACTTCCACCTGTTTAAAGGTGCACAGACCATGCCGTTGTCACCGGTGCATCAACACAACTGACAAAATAAAAGCCACTTTTCGCTTGTCCTTAGTGTAAGTTGTCTTTGGCAACACATGACGTACAACCCAAGTGGATTTGTCAGTAGATGCCAGAGTCGACTAGATACCATGTCATCCCAACCTTATCTGGCTTACGATATGCAAGGTACAGACCAAAACATGGGCATCATACGTGAGCTATCATGTGTATAAATAGGTCCGCGATGTGCAGGTAATCCATCACCCATATCATTGAGATCATCTAGCAACCAAGAACTCGTAACGCACTAGCAACCTCTTAGCAACAATGGCAGCCAAGATATTTACCCTCGTTGCGCTCCTAGCTCTTTCAGTGAGCGCTGCCACAGCGGTCATTGTTCCGCAGTGCTCGCTAGCCGCCGCCGCCGCCACTATTCCACAGTACCTCTCACCTATCACAACAATCGGATATGAACATCCAGTTGTGCAGTCCATCAGGCTACAACAGGCGCTTGCAGCAAGCATCATACATCATCTGCCATGCTCTTCCAACAACAGTCTGCCTTGTTGCAGCAACAATCCTTGGCTCAGCTCACAGTTCAGAACATTGCTGCACAACAACAACGGGTTCTGTCACCGTTCAACCAACTAGCCGCAGTGAACCCCGCCGCCTACTTGCAACAGCAGGCGATGCTTCCATTCAACCAGCTGGCCGTGGCCAACCCCGCCACCTACCTGCTTCAACAACAGCTGCATCAATTCAGCCAGCAGGCTGTTGCGAACCAGGCGGCCTTCTTGCAGCAGCAGCTGCCGTTCAACCCACTTGCCGTGGGAAACCCTGCCGCCTTCTGGCAACAACAACGGCTGGTCAACCAGCTGGCTTTGACGAGCCCTGCCGCCTTCTGGCAGCAACCCATTGTCGGTGCCGCCGTCTTCTAGGTTACTCATGTGTTGTACTTGAATAATAAAGTTTGCATCCGGAAATAAGAAATGATTTGGTTGAGATTCTAAATTCATTTGAGTCCAAGTGTGTTTCTTAATTGTTTGTGCCACACATTCTACATCAACCGAAAACTATGTTGCGTACCTATGGATTCATACTTGATTAGGCGTATACTAAAACATACACACATTATCATGAGGCGCTTCGGGCGCCCCGGATGTTAAGACTTCATCGGGCCGATGAACATGGCTTCTGCTCGGGCATTTTGGGAATGAATCTGACATAATAGTTATTTCGAACACGCATTAACCAACAAAAGCGGTCGGTGTCACTAATAAGTATTGTGTACCTATTTGCAACAAATACTTATATTGCACAATCACTGACGTCCAAATACCCCATTCCATCTTTCCTACCAGTATGCCAAACAATAACTACAATATTGTTTCATAGACTCATTACCGCTCAATCTCAGTGCTACCTGTGTATACAATTCACTAACAAGTGTTATGTAGCAAAACTTCAGAAGCCATCCACTAATTGTTCACATCCCAATTGTGGGATTAAAAAAATGGAACGCATAAACGTGATCTGGTTGTCGCCCCATCGTTCCTTTCATGCGGAATCGTGAATTCTATATACGCAGCTTCTAAGTGTTTATGCAAAAGATTCCGTGTGATTCGTACCATAACATGTCAAAAGTTAACCAAGTTTGTGCCAGACCGATCTATCAAGATAGCATGTTAGGAACATATCAATACTGCTAAACGGAAAACGACTATGCAATTTTATCAGAAATTATGTTTGACTCCCAAATTCTCATAAGATGATCCAAATAACGGCAAAGAAAGCCGAAAAAACCCGTAAATTTAGCGACAAAGACCGGCTCACTTTGAGAACCGATTTGGTAGGGCGGGATAGCTGTAGCATACATGCACGTGTCGACCTAGGGTCAGGATGTATTATCTGGATAATTCCTTGATAACTTCTCCTCGAGCTAGCGTGTCAACTCTTTCTACCACGAGTGATTGCTCTCCAAACAAATCCTATCGATGGATAAGTCAGTTCAAACTCATAATGAGCTGTGTCCACGTCAGCAAATCACAACTTTACGCGCCGACTTTGAAAAAATAGAAACACATGCATTTTCAAAGACTTCCACCTGTTTAAAGGTGCACAGACCATGCCGTTGTCACCGGTGCATCAACACAACTGACAAAATAAAGCCACTTTTCGCTTGTCCTTAGTGTAAGTTGTCTTTGGCAACACATGACGTACAACCCAAGTGGATTTGTCAGTAGATGCCAGAGTCGACTAGATACCATGTCATCCCAACCTTATCTGGCTTACGATATGCAAGGTACAGACCAAAACATGGGCATCATACGTGAGCTATCATGTGTATAAATAGGTCCGCGATGTGCAGGTAATCCATCACCCATATCATTGAGATCATCTAGCAACCAAGAACTCGTAACGCACTAGCAACCTCTTAGCAACAATGGCAGCCAAGATATTTACCCTCGTTGCGCTCCTAGCTCTTTCAGTGAGCGCTGCCACAGCGGTCATTGTTCCGCAGTGCTCGCTAGCCGCCGCCGCCGCCACTATTCCACAGTACCTCTCACCTATCACAACAATCGGATATGAACATCCAGTTGTGCAGTCCATCAGGCTACAACAGGCGCTTGCAGCAAGCATCATACCATCATCTGCCATGCTCTTCCAACAACAGTCTGCCTTGTTGCAGCAACAATCCTTGGCTCAGCTCACAGTTCAGAACATTGCTGCACAACAACAACGGGTTCTGTCACCGTTCAACCAACTAGCCGCAGTGAACCCCGCCGCCTACTTGCAACAGCAGGCGATGCTTCCATTCAACCAGCTGGCCGTGGCCAACCCCGCCACCTACCTGCTTCAACAACAGCTGCATCAATTCAGCCAGCAGGCTGTTGCGAACCAGGCGGCCTTCTTGCAGCAGCAGCTGCCGTTCAACCCACTTGCCGTGGGAAACCCTGCCGCCTTCTGGCAACAACAACGGCTGGTCAACCAGCTGGCTTTGACGAGCCCTGCCGCCTTCTGGCAGCAACCCATTGTCGGTGCCGCCGTCTTCTAGGTTACTCATGTGTTGTACTTGAATAATAAAGTTTGCATCCGGAAATAAGAAATGATTTGGTTGAGATTCTAAATTCATTTGAGTCCAAGTGTGTTTCTTAATTGTTTGTGCCACACATTCTACATCAACCGAAAACTATGTTGCGTACCTATGGATTCATACTTGATTAGGCGTATACTAAAACATACACACATTATCATGAGGCGCTTCGGGCGCCCCGGATGTTAAGACTTCATCGGGCCGATGAACATGGCTTCTGCTCGGGCATTTTGGGAATGAATCTGACATAATAGTTATTTCGAACACGCATTAACCAACAAAAGCGGTCGGTGTCACTAATAAGTATTGTGTACCTATTTGCAACAAATACTTATATTGCACAATCACTGACGTCCAAATACCCCATTCCATCTTTCCTACCAGTATGCCAAACAATAACTACAATATTGTTTCATAGACTCATTACCGCTCAATCTCAGTGCTACCTGTGTATACAATTCACTAACAAGTGTTATGTAGCAAAACTTCAGAAGCCATCCACTAATTGTTCACATCCTAATTGTGGGATTAAAAAAATGGAACGCATAAACGTGATCTGGTTGTCGCCCCATCGTTCCTTTCATGCGGAATCGTGAATTCTATATACGCAGCTTCTAAGTGTTTATGCAAAAGATTCCGTGTGATTCGTACCATAACATGTCAAAAAGTTAACCAAGTTTTGTGACAGACCGATCTATCAAGATAGCATGTTAGGAACATATCAATACTGCTAAACGGAAAACGACTATGCAATTTTATCAGAAATAATGTTTGACTCCCAAATTCTCATAAGATGATCCAAATAACGGCAAAGAAAAGCCGAAAAAACCCGTAAATTTAGCGACAAAGACCGGCTCACTTTGAGAACCGATTTGGTAGGGCGGGATAGCTGTAGCATACATGCACGTGTCGACCTAGGGTCAGGATGTATTATCTGGATAATTCCTTGATAACTTCTCCTCGAGCTAGCGTGTCAACTCTTTCTACCACGAGTGATTGCTCTCCAAACAAATCCTATCGATGGATAAGTCAGTTCAAACTCATAATGATCTGTGTCCACGTCAGCAAATCACAACTTTACGCGCCGACTTTGAAAAAATAGAACACATGCATTTTCAAAGACTTCCACCTGTTTAAAGGTGCACAGACCATGCCGTTGTCACCGGTGCATCAACACAACTGACAAAATAAAAGCCACTTTTCGCTTGTCCTTAGTGTAAGTTGTCTTTGGCAACACATGACGTACAACCCAAGTGGATTTGTCAGTAGATGCCAGAGTCGACTAGATACCATGTCATCCCAACCTTATCTGGCTTACGATATGCAAGGTACAGACCAAAACATGGGCATCATACGTGAGCTATCATGTGTATAAATAGGTCCGCGATGTGCAGGTAATCCATCACCCATATCATTGAGATCATCTAGCAACCAAGAACTCGTAACGCACTAGCAACCTCTTAGCAACAATGGCAGCCAAGATATTTACCCTCGTTGCGCTCCTAGCTCTTTCAGTGAGCGCTGCCACAGCGGTCATTGTTCCGCAGTGCTCGCTAGCCGCCGCCGCCGCCACTATTCCACAGTACCTCTCACCTATCACAACAATCGGATATGAACATCCAGTTGTGCAGTCCATCAGGCTACAACAGGCGCTTGCAGCAAGCATCATACCATCATCTGCCATGCTCTTCCAACAACAGTCTGCCTTGTTGCAGCAACAATCCTTGGCTCAGCTCACAGTTCAGAACATTGCTGCACAACAACAACGGGTTCTGTCACCGTTCAACCAACTAGCCGCAGTGAACCCCGCCGCCTACTTGCAACAGCAGGCGATGCTTCCATTCAACCAGCTGGCCGTGGCCAACCCCGCCACCTACCTGCTTCAACAACAGCTGCATCAATTCAGCCAGCAGGCTGTTGCGAACCAGGCGGCCTTCTTGCAGCAGCAGCTGCCGTTCAACCCACTTGCCGTGGGAAACCCTGCCGCCTTCTGGCAACAACAACGGCTGGTCAACCAGCTGGCTTTGACGAGCCCTGCCGCCTTCTGGCAGCAACCCATTGTCGGTGCCGCCGTCTTCTAGGTTACTCATGTGTTGTACTTGAATAATAAAGTTTGCATCCGGAAATAAGAAATGATTTGGTTGAGATTCTAAATTCATTTGAGTCCAAGTGTGTTTCTTAATTGTTTGTGCCACACATTCTACATCAACCGAAAACTATGTTGCGTACCTATGGATTCATACTTGATTAGGCATATACTAAAACATACACACATTATCATGAGGCGCTTCGGGCGCCCCGGATGTTAAGACTTCATCGGGCCGATGAACATGGCTTCTGCTCGGGCATTTTGGGAATGAATCTGACATAATAGTTATTTCGAACACGCATTAACCAACAAAAGCGGTCGGTGTCACTAATAAGTATTGTGTACCTATTTGCAACAAATACTTATATTGCACAATCACTGACGTCCAAATACCCCATTCCATCTTTCCTACCAGTATGCCAAACAATAACTACAATATTGTTTCATAGACTCATTACCGCTCAATCTCAGTGCTACCTGTGTATACAATTCACTAACAAGTGTTATGTAGCAAAACTTCAGAAGCCATCCACTAATTGTTCACATCCCAATTGTGGGATTAAAAAAATGGAACGCATAAACGTGATCTGGTTGTCGCCCCATCGTTCCTTTCATGCGGAATCGTGAATTCTATATACGCAGCTTCTAAGTGTTTATGCAAAAGATTCCGTGTGATTCGTACCATAACATGTCAAAAAGTTAACCAAGTTTTGTGCCAGACCGATCTATCAAGATAGCATGTTAGGAACATATCAATACTGCTAAACGGAAAACGACTATGCAATTTTATCAGAAATTATGTTTGACTCCCAAATTCTCATAAGATGATCCAAATAACGGCAAAGAAAAGCCGAAAAAACCCGTAAATTTAGCGACAAAGACCGGCTCACTTTGAGAACCGATTTGGTAGGGCGGGATAGCTGTAGCATACATGCACGTGTCGACCTAGGGTCAGGATGTATTATCTGGATAATTCCTTGATAACTTCTCCTCGAGCTAGCGTGTCAACTCTTTCTACCACGAGTGATTGCTCTCCAAACAAATCCTATCGATGGATAAGTCAGTTCAAACTCATAATGAGCTGTGTCCACGTCAGCAAATCACAACTTTACGCGCCGACTTTGAAAAAATAGAACACATGCATTTTCAAAGACTTCCACCTGTTTAAAGGTGCACAGACCATGCCGTTGTCACCGGTGCATCAACACAACTGACAAAATAAAAGCCACTTTTCGCTTGTCCTTAGTGTAAGTTGTCTTTGGCAACACATGACGTACAACCCAAGTGGATTTGTCAGTAGATGCCAGAGTCGACTAGATACCATGTCATCCCAACCTTATCTGGCTTACGATATGCAAGGTACAGACCAAAACATGGGCATCATACGTGAGCTATCATGTGTATAAATAGGTCCGCGATGTGCAGGTAATCCATCACCCATATCATTGAGATCATCTAGCAACCAAGAACTCGTAACGCACTAGCAACCTCTTAGCAACAATGGCAGCCAAGATATTTACCCTCGTTGCGCTCCTAGCTCTTTCAGTGAGCGCTGCCACAGCGGTCATTGTTCCGCAGTGCTCGCTAGCCGCCGCCGCCGCCACTATTCCACAGTACCTCTCACCTATCACAACAATCGGATATGAACATCCAGTTGTGCAGTCCATCAGGCTACAACAGGCGCTTGCAGCAAGCATCATACCATCATCTGCCATGCTCTTCCAACAACAGTCTGCCTTGTTGCAGCAACAATCCTTGGCTCAGCTCACAGTTCAGAACATTGCTGCACAACAACAACGGGTTCTGTCACCGTTCAACCAACTAGCCGCAGTGAACCCCGCCGCCTACTTGCAACAGCAGGCGATGCTTCCATTCAACCAGCTGGCCGTGGCCAACCCCGCCACCTACCTGCTTCAACAACAGCTGCATCAATTCAGCCAGCAGGCTGTTGCGAACCAGGCGGCCTTCTTGCAGCAGCAGCTGCCGTTCAACCCACTTGCCGTGGGAAACCCTGCCGCCTTCTGGCAACAACAACGGCTGGTCAACCAGCTGGCTTTGACGAGCCCTGCCGCCTTCTGGCAGCAACCCATTGTCGGTGCCGCCGTCTTCTAGGTTACTCATGTGTTGTACTTGAATAATAAAGTTTGCATCCGGAAATAAGAAATGATTTGGTTGAGATTCTAAATTCATTTGAGTCCAAGTGTGTTTCTTAATTGTTTGTGCCACACATTCTACATCAACCGAAAACTATGTTGCGTACCTATGGATTCATACTTGATTAGGCGTATACTAAACATACACACATTATCATGAGGCGCTTCGGGCGCCCCGGATGTTAAGACTTCATCGGGCCGATGAACATGGCTTCTGCTCGGGCATTTTGGGAATGAATCTGACATAATAGTTATTTCGAACACGCATTAACCAACAAAAGCGGTCGGTGTCACTAATAAGTATTGTGTACCTATTTGCAACAAATACTTATATTGCACAATCACTGACGTCCAAATACCCCATTCCATCTTTCCTACCAGTATGCCAAACAATAACTACAATATTGTTTCATAGACTCATTACCGCTCAATCTCAGTGCTACCTGTGTATACAATTCACTAACAAGTGTTATGTAGCAAAACTTCAGAAGCCATCCACTAATTGTTCACATCCCAATTGTGGGATTAAAAAAATGGAACGCATAAACGTGATCTGGTTGTCGCCCCATCGTTCCTTTCATGCGGAATCGTGAATTCTATATACGCAGCTTCTAAGTGTTTATGCAAAAGATTCCGTGTGATTCGTACCATAACATGTCAAAAAGTTAACCAAGTTTTGTGCCAGACCGATCTATCAAGATAGCATGTTAGGAACATATCAATACTGCTAAACGGAAAACGACTATGCAATTTTATCAGAAATTATGTTTGACTCCCAAATTCTCATAAGATGATCCAAATAACGGCAAAGAAAAGCCGAAAAACCCGTAAATTTAGCGACAAAGACCGGCTCACTTTGAGAACCGATTTGGTAGGGCGGGATAGCTGTAGCATACATGCACGTGTCGACCTAGGGTCAGGATGTATTATCTGGATAATTCCTTGATAACTTCTCCTCGAGCTAGCGTGTCAACTCTTTCTACCACGAGTGATTGCTCTCCAAACAAATCCTATCGATGGATAAGTCAGTTCAAACTCATAATGATCTGTGTCCACGTCAGCAAATCACAACTTTACGCGCCGACTTTGAAAAAATAGAACACATGCATTTTCAAAGACTTCCACCTGTTTAAAGGTGCACAGACCATGCCGTTGTCACCGGTGCATCAACACAACTGACAAAATAAAAGCCACTTTTCGCTTGTCCTTAGTGTAAGTTGTCTTTGGCAACACATGACGTACAACCCAAGTGGATTTGTCAGTAGATGCCAGAGTCGACTAGATACCATGTCATCCCAACCTTATCTGGCTTACGATATGCAAGGTACAGACCAAAACATGGGCATCATACGTGAGCTATCATGTGTATAAATAGGTCCGCGATGTGCAGGTAATCCATCACCCATATCATTGAGATCATCTAGCAACCAAGAACTCGTAACGCACTAGCAACCTCTTAGCAACAATGGCAGCCAAGATATTTACCCTCGTTGCGCTCCTAGCTCTTTCAGTGAGCGCTGCCACAGCGGTCATTGTTCCGCAGTGCTCGCTAGCCGCCGCCGCCGCCACTATTCCACAGTACCTCTCACCTATCACAACAATCGGATATGAACATCCAGTTGTGCAGTCCATCAGGCTACAACAGGCGCTTGCAGCAAGCATCATACCATCATCTGCCATGCTCTTCCAACAACAGTCTGCCTTGTTGCAGCAACAAACCTTGGCTCAGCTCATAGTTCAGAACATTGCTGCACAACAACAACGGGTTCTGTCACCGTTCAACCAACTAGCCGCAGTGAACCCCGCCGCCTACTTGCAACAGCAGGCGATGCTTCCATTCAACCAGCTGGCCGTGGCCAACCCCGCCACCTACCTGCTTCAACAACAGCTGCATCAATTCAGCCAGCAGGCTGTTGCGAACCAGGCGGCCTTCTTGCAGCAGCAGCTGTCGTTCAACCCACTTGCCGTGGGAAACCCTGCCGCCTTCTGGCAACAACAACGGCTGGTCAACCTGCTGGCTTTGACGAGCCCTGCCGCCTTCTGGCAGCAACCCATTGTCGGTGCCGCCGTCTTCTAGGTTACTCATGTGTTGTACTTGAATAATAAAGTTTGCATCCGGAAATAAGAAATGATTTGGTTGAGATTCTAAATTCATTTGAGTCCAAGTGTGTTTCTTAATTGTTTGTGCCACATATTCTACATCAACCGAAAACTATGTTGCGTACCTATGGATTCATACTTGATTAGGCGTATATTAAAACATACACACATTATCATGAGGCGCTTCGGTAGCCCCGAATGTTAAGACTTCATCAGACCCATGAACATGGCTTCTGCTCAGGCATTTTGGGAATGAATCTGACATAATAGTTATTTCGAACACGCATTAACCAACAAAAGCGGTCGGCGTCACTAATAAGTATTGTATATCTATGTAACGCCTGGAATTTACAGAAAATAAAACAATAAAGTCTTGATTTAGTTTGTGGGCTAATTGGACTAAACCCAGCCATCATATAGGCCCATTTTGCGAAGAGTGATGAAATCCAAGTCCAACTCAATCAGCCCACATTTATTTCCCCAAGGGGAACGACGCCCCACACCTCTCCTCCATGATTTTCCCCTGCGTTGCCCCCTCCCCTTCGTGACCTATCTTCCCCCACGTTGCCCTCTCTTCCGTGAACAGAAAGCAGAAGGAGAAAGGGGAAGGAAGAAGGGAAGAGAAGAGAGGAAGGGAGAACAAGGGTTCGCCGCCGTCGATTGCAGCCGCTCCCCTCCAAAAGCCCTATTCTTTTCAAAGGGGAAACCCTAGGTAAGTCATGCCCCTGATCTAATTCATCTTTTCCTAAGGTTTGGATGGTTTAGCAACTGCGTGAAGTGGTTTTTCATTGCCGTCAAGGGCTAGGGTTAAGGATTTAGCCGCGTCGCTGTTTTCAGCACGTTATTGATCTGTGCAGTTTTGGTTAATGGCTGTTTTATGCAATGTTCGTGGCCTCAAAAAAATAACAACCCTTTATATGAGTTCTAGAAAATTTAGAGCCCGTTCCATAGCCATAAGAAGCTCCCCAATCGGATTTGCGGTCAGAGAGATATCAATGTTTTATTCAGGCACTTTTTCAGTCTCGTAATTCTGTGCAGTTTGTGCTCCCTTGAAGATTAGGAAACGTAAACAACATAATTAGAATTTTGGATCCAAATGAAAGTTATCACAACTTTGATAAGGTTTCCAGATTGTTAAATATCACCTTCATAGGAGTTTGTATGCTCTGGTTATATTTTTTTTATTGGTGATGTTGTGCAGCGGCTGTCAGATTTTCAGTCTAAGGTTAACCTGAAGATTAGCCTATGTTAAGATGTTTTCTGTTTTTGCATATTGCATTATTTGAAATTAAATTTCATCTGGTAGAAGATGATATTTTTTTTGTGGTCATAATTAATGTGTACAAAAAAGATAGGTAACAGTGCTGCTGTTTTGACTAGAATTGTGTGTGTTAATGTGAGGACATTGGGTTCGGGCGTAGGAACGCTTTGATTGATGTATTTGTTTTATATATATGTTTGTGTGGTGATGAAATATATTTATGAACAGGTGGTACACCTTCGGATCATGCTTAGCTCGCTTTCATTTTGATCTTCATCGAAGGCAAGTGAATGTAGCGGTAGTTTGCTACCGTTTTGGCTTGCTATTTTTATTGCCTAAACTTTGATATTCATAATCATACCACTTTAATTATAATCTGAATACTTGTGTTAAATGGAGGATATTTATGTTATTGTTCCTTATTTACTCACCCGAGGTTTATTGTCATATCTTCATCATTATAATTGAAGTTGAGGTTGTGGTTATAATTGAAGTTGAGGTTGTGGAGGTTTTATTTCTCATTATGAGACATATGAGGCATATCATGAGCATATCATCTCATTCGCATTGAAGTTTGTTGCAATAATATGGTTGCAATTGTATTGGTACACATCGTGCGTTGCCCGAGGAGGGGTGCGATGTAAAAGTGGTCATGGCATTGCATTCATATGCATTCTTTTTGCATGAAAGTGAATAACATGATATGTTTATATTGGAGGATAAGTGGTCTTATATGCAGCATTGTATATGCTTTACTTCTTGGTATTTTAAACTGATGATTAATTGAACTTGTGGTTTAAATAGTTGGTCAGAACAAGTTCACTTGCTGAGATTTTTATCTCACCCTTGCTTTACTCATTCCAGGTTCTTGATGATTGCTAGGAGGGAAAAGAGGGATTAGTTGCACGTCACAACTCATCTTTTATAGACCCCTTTTACCTTAATTCAAGTCAATGTTTTGTTACTGGGAGACTCGAGACTTATGCTTAAAGTGTAGTGTGGTTGTTAAACTCTTATTCTCATATTATCTGGGATGTTGATTATACGAGTGTGTACTTATATGATTTATATCCATTGTTATTGCTTCCGCATTGCTTATTAATTTAGAGGAGAAGTTGCTGAAATTTCCACTTATTTAAGTTCAGTTGTTGTTGGTGTGTTTTAGTAGCATCCCGGAGTGTTGGTGGATTCTGGGGTGTTACAATCTATTTGCAACAAATATTATATTGCACAATCACTGACGTGCAAATACTCCATTCCATCTTTCCTAGCAGTATGGCAAACAATAACTACAATATTATTTCATAGACTCATTATTTCATATAATAACTGCCACCGCGGTTATTGTTCCGTAGTGCTCGCTAGCTGCCGCCGCTACCACTATTCCACAGTACCCCTCACCTATCACAACTATCGGATATGAACATCCAGTTGTGCAGTCTATCAAGCTACAACAGGCACTTGCAGCAAGCATCATACCATCATCTGCCATGCTCTTCCAACAACAGTCTGCCTTGTTGCAGCAACAATCCTTGGCTCAGCTCACAGTTCAGATAAGGTAATGACGGCCTGCTTATCATCTATCTAATCAGTAATCCATTATATCAAATTATCTTTCCATTTTAGATATATATGATGAAGAGAAGACCATTCATGGTTTTTTATGATCTAATATTTACTTTTCATCTAGATAAAATGAAGAGAAGATCATTCATAGTTTTTTTAAGCCAATTGGTTCAGTATCTTGAAGAAATTAGAAGAACAAATGTGGAAGTAGAAGTGGAACCTCCTAACTGGAAAGGGAAACTCCAATGATCAATGTAGAAAATTATACTAATCAGAATGGCGCTGAACCTTTGTGCCGAGGTTGCTGACCTGAGCATCAACCATTGTAGCTACTAGATTCGAGAGACATCATGCATGGGAACTGACGGTTGATCAACAAGGTGATGAAGCTCAAAGGTTTTATACTTCAGAGGGTCCATTCATAACCAATTTTGACAAGCGTACCCACTTAGGCGAATTATAGCTCTCTCGTCACCCGATTCAGAGCAGTTGGTTCAAAGCAATTTCATTGCTACAACATATATTCACCTTGCACACAAATCGTGCTTACTGTTGCCATGTTTTTTCATTTTCCAGTAAGCCAATGACCGCGCGATGATTGTTTATGGTAATTTATATCGAGAAGGAATTGGCTCACACTAAGTATTAATGATATATCACAGCCTATGATCTGCCGCAAGCCGGTAAGCTGAACTCAAGCCGATAGATATGTAAACTTTTTTCTTTTATTCAGACATGTAAAACATGCTAATATTATATGTGAGTTTAAAACTGAAACAAAGATGGTATGGCTACCGGTTCTACTAAATTGATCTTGTGTTCATGCCCATCCTATACTAAAATCTTTTCTCCCGCCCTGCCTCTACCCTATACTATACTTAGGCTCCCCAAACGTGGGCCGGCGCTACATACAGGTAGAAGACGAGCCAATACTGGACAGCATAAACTGTGCGGTCCAAGCGGACCACCACCTCCCTCCGTGCGTCCCGTCTTCAAAGCTCCTGCCGCGCCTCCGCCCACTCACGATCAACAATCTCCTGCCCTCGCGGAGTCCGACAGAGCATGTCACTGGCCTTGGATCATGACACGTCCGCCGTCGGCGAGCGGCCGCCGACCCACGCCCGGACACTCGGCGAACTCGTCGTACGCCGTCTGCAGCGAGCCATGGCTCGAGGATCGTCTCCTTGCCCACTCGGCGATCCCTCCGGCGTAGTAGTCGTCAATGTGGGACACGGTAGTCCTCCTTGTCTTGCTCGATACCCACCGGAGGTATGATGACGCCATTGTCCACCAGTCTTCACCTCGCCGGCCCAACGTCGAAACCGACACCATTCGCGCGTACCATCGCGTCTGCGGATAATGATATAGTTGATGATACGATGTCTGGAGTTCTTGAATGTAGTGCTCTGTTTTTGGTTGTGTCGAAAGTTGTAGACAAAGTGGAAAGGGCTGCAAGTGGGTGGGCAGTGTGCCTTAGATGCTACAAATATATATATGGCGAGCACCAGGCTCGAGATAAATTACCATGCGTGGCCGAATAGAGGAAGTAACGTAATCCGTGTAAAGTCCATCAGATTGTAATCGGCATAACTCCGTTTATTCCTTTCAACGGGCAGGTTTGCTGGTCGATGTCGAGCCGGACTGCTTCCATCTTCTCTTAGAGGCA
>JACEFO010000533.1:0-28204 GCA_015342445.1 Digitaria exilis
GAACACCATCATAAGAGGATGAATCTGGGCTGGTTGCAGAATGTTCACACAAAATCCTTCTCATAGATTATTTAGCAGCGTCCAAGTATAGAAAATGATCAATGTAGCTAATACAATGTGTGGTAAGATTCCAATTTTGCTTTTTCATTTGAGAGCTTGGAGCTCTCCTGGCACAGTTCTAGAGCAGTCCTGTATTTGCGTTATATAGATTGTTGTTAGTACGTATAATAACTGAAGAGCCCTTGGCCTCGTGACATGTTAGAATACCAAGATAAAAAAAATCGATAATATCTTAGTGTTTGCATTTCTTGCTATACCATAAAGCCATGTTGAGTGAGGTGAAAGAAGCTAATGTGGGGTGATGTCAGAAAAAGATAATAAGTAATCAAAAACTTTAAGTACCAAATCATAACAATCAGAATGGCTAGGGACCAAAATGAAGTAAATATGAACCAATCCCAGGTTAATATTGCTACTTCAACTAGGTTAAACTACCTAGTGGCGAATCTTTAGTTAATAATAGTCTAAGGTTCTATACTGTAGACGGAAAGGGGAAGATTTATCATCACATGAGGCGAACTGTGCCATTTAACAGGTTCACATCACCACCAAGCCCAGCAGACGCTGGTCAGACTTTTTTCAAACGATGTATGGGCAAGTTGATCATCCTCGAACATAGTATCAGGAAATTGGCCCCAATATGGCTGCATGTACCAATGAACTGAGGTATCAGATATTCACAAGAAAAAAAATAATATGGAAGTCACAGAGAGGCCATACCGCTTGTATGATATAGTTGTTTCCCAATATCTTTACGTTGTTTCTTCAAATTTGTTTATGAATTAGGGCGTCAAGACCTGAGGCACACATCTTAGCCATCCATGACAAAGCACGAGGAGGTTCAGACATCTTTTCAGGACACTTGGGTCAAGGAGAAAGCGAGTGCCTAATCACTGACAAATCCACAGGATTGAGTCATAAATTTGCCCCAAAGACAATTCCCGTACAAAGCTGATACTCATCTGTAGAAAACACAAAAGTGAACAAAGCTTTCTTTAAAATGACTAAATGAGTAGATTCAAATAGAATGCTGCATTCTCTGCATCTATAGCTTATTTCATTTATTAAACAAAATTCAGCTAGCATTCCTTTGAGCAATGAGTAAGAGAGGAAGGCAATAAGTGTTCATACCGGACTTAACTGCCCTTTACATCTTTGCTCTATCAACTGTCAGAGAACAATGAAAGATTTAGCCTAGAAATTCCAAACTAGCCTTAACCGAGGTAACTGCTTCAGCTAAAGGGTTACAATTCTTCCATATTTACCTAAGAACCTTGTATGTGCAACCCTTCGGCCCCTCCTGAAAACGATGTGAAACAACAGGCACGGTCTAATCTTGAGCTCTGGAATTTCAAAGAGCAATGTAGAACAGGTGCATGATTGCAACAATCCAATTAGCCTAAACATACATCCACAAAAAAATTGTACCAAACCAGGTTGGAATTGCAAATGCGTTTGGGAAAGCGTACTTGACAAGCTCTCCAAGCACCTTGTCGGCAAGCATAGCAGCCATTCTCGGGGAAAAACCTGCTTAAGCAAAGCGTAGTTATGTATTTAAACAACAAAACAATTTGATTAGCTTGTACGGGAGTATGGAGACAGTCAGACAGGCACATGTTAATGTTACTAAAAATAGGAAGCTATGACCCAACAGAGTATAACAAGTGTCATCACACCATTTCTAAGCTCATCCAACCTACTAGCAATATGAAATATGCTGACGGATCATCAGAAACGCAAAGCAACATCATTCTCATGTCTGCATCAGTTGCGCGCCCCCAAATGGCCAAATACCCCAACAACACAACTGAAAGTCGGCAGCGGACAAGAAGACTGAAGCCTCCTCCCCTTAATTTCGTAGGCCTCGGTAATCCAAGATCCCCTCAACATGGGACCAAACTAAAAACCGCATCTTTCTCGCACTACCGCATCGAATCGACCACTCCGAGCATCAATCACATCCCGTCTCGCGGCTCATTGGAGGCAACGGAGGGGAAGAAAGAGATCGAGCAGGCGGCCGTACGTACAGGGTGGGGAATTCGGAGTGACAGACAGGGCACGCCCACCCGCGCGCCGCGTACAGCTCCACGTACGCCCGCACGTGCCCGCTCCTGGCTGGACAGCCACGCGAACTTCACACACCACGCCGCCGCGGGCGGCCTCGCCGGCCGCCGGTCGCCGCCCCAGTAGTTGCCGCCCCCACATCCCGTGCCTGCCGCCCTCTTGTGGGACCTTCCGGAAGGTCCTGGAGGCTGGAGTTTCGGTGCCGCCCTGAATTGGGAAGGGGAGGGATGGCCCGGCGCGGCGGCGCGGGCGTGCGGGCGCGTGCTGGGGTATTTCTGCGGACGTGTGGCGAGGGTGAAAGGGCGTAGGGAGTGGGAGAGTTTGGATGGTAATAATGCTACGGAGCTCGAGGAGTTCACACACTGCAGCGGTGATAGGGAAAGGTTGGATGGGAATGGGAGAGTCAACCCTTGACAATCCGGTTGTCCCGACTTTATGGATAAAAGCCTCATTTTTTTTATTTTCCTGGAAATGCTGTTTTTTCGATGCTCCGTAGTGCAAGTTATGTCCACGGCAGCATCGATCGGCTTGTGCGTGACGGCAAACTTTTTCATAAACTTGTATGATTGGCTCACGGGGATGATGGGAAGCTATGTTTCACATGCTTGTAGGAGTGCGGATGAAAAGGGCAATACACTTGGAGATGTGTGTACTATAGTACAAGTCAATTTGAAATGGTTTTGTTCTCGAAGCTTTGTTTGTTATATTCAAATGTTTGGTCAACTTAGGCCCTGTTTAGCGGGTATAAAGTTGGTGAAATGTCACATTTATCTTTTTGACACTAATTAGGAGTCCTAAATATAGACTAATTATAAACTAATTACACAGATGGACTCTACATCGCAAGGCGAATCTATTAAGCCTAATATGTGCCGTCATTAGCGCATTTTAATGACGGATACTGTAGCATGACAGTGTCTAATGACAAATTAATTAGGTTTAATAGATTCGTCTAACGTATGGAGTTCATCTATGTAATTAGTTTTTTTACACCTGTGTTTAATAATCTTAATTAGTGTCCAAAACATTTGATATGATAAGTTGACAAAATAAGTTAGCGAAAGTTGTCGAACTAAGCACCAACATAGCGTTTTATGCAGAACTGAAAACTGGATATCTTTTGTCGTACTGTATTGTTTTTGTTTCTTTCTTTTGTTGGTACATTCGACACGATTAGGTTTCTTTTAGAATAGGGCAATTTAGTTTTTTTTTCGGTTACCTCTGTCACAACTTACCTAACGTTTGACAGCCCAGCCCAACCAAGATGTAGAGCAAAGAACTCATTTGTTTTTTTTTTCGAGAAAATAGCAAAAAAAAGGGCTCCAAGGCCGGCCTTTCAGACTTTAGAAATTCTGCCCAGCAGCCTTGTATTTCGAGTGGGCTTCAAGATGCGATCATGCGAAGCCCATGGGTAGACAAAGACTGCCTGGCCCACGGACTTAGCTCCCCTCCAGATATTTATTCTTTCCCTAAAAACTTGTTAGTAATGGAATTCATCAAACTTCCAATAAGACTTTCTAAATAAAAAAACAAACTTCAATAAGTACACATGTACTTGGGGTAAAGAAGGATATTTTGCCGTAACATCTCCCCAACCAACATTGTGAAAGGAAGATTTTTCACCTCTTTTAATTCGCTATAAGCAATTAAGCATTGTCTTTGCAGTCTGCAAATTACAATGCTTTCAGAAAAGTTCTTTGTGATTTTTCTAGAAAGCAGCACACTAAAGAATCCACGGCCGTACGTGAGTGCATTCGTACGTGTACGTCCCAGCAAGTACGTTACCTCGAAAGGCAGGAATAATCGAACTTGTTTGAACTTTATTTTTGAAAGATCCTTGTGTTGAACTTTAAAGGCGATGATATACACCACTGATCCCGAGGCAAGGAAGATGCCATCCAAAGGCTAAACCTACCGCTACCTTCTCCTGCTACTGACATGGTGGCCCATCTCTCTCACACACAGTCACAACTTCTGAATGTGCAGAGATAATGCATCTGCATCATTCCTATCAACCTCTCACGTGCACATCCACTGTTCGCTGCATATCTTTCTCGGGGTATCCAGCAGAGAACCAACGGATAGATGTTGAAGAGGCAAAAAGAAAGGCCATGCCCTAGTACGTGCAGCATCACATTCACATCATTCACATGCATACCCTCTTTATTTTGTGACATCTATTATTGGAATCCAATGCAATGCAGCAAACTGATGAAAAAGAAAGTTGAGCGAGGTGACCTCTTGGAAAATTCATTTCCAAGATACCACGTACATATTGTTATTATGACTAGAGTTTTTTTTTGCGGTAAGTATTATTATGACTAGAGTTGTTAAAGACCAGTCATGTATTTTGGAACATAGACAGTGTAAAAACTTTGGGCGCATTATATAGTATTGCATCTATCTCTTAGAAGATGTGTGAAGAGTGGATTTTTTGAAACGATTTTTTTTCGAAAAAATGTGAAGAGTGGATGTGGATAACTGGATATTCCTTGTGTTAGGAAGCTGATGACATGCATTCTCCCCAGAATATACCATCAAGCTGAGGATGTGGATACTCCCTCGCTCCTCTACCATAGTAGGAGAAGCAGCCAGCTGATGTGCTCCAGATCCAAAGCATTCACCAACCGAAATAAACAACCCTAGACCAATCACCGGCACCACACCTGGAGTGGTTAATTCTTAAAAAGGACAACTTTAATTTAAGCTCTTGTTGATCTTGCTTTCGTAGCACTCAAATGAGCTATTTGATTTAAGTGTACTATACTACTATATTATTGAACAAGGGAGAAGGGGCCCCACAAATGCACCAAATGATTAAGCACCCAGAAAAGTGCAAAGGAAGAGCATATGCATCAAGATTCCATCTCCCTTTGTATTGTTGCTGCCTTTGGAGGGTGTTTCTTCTTTCTGTTGCTGCTGCTGCAATAATTATGTCCTCAACAACCAGCTGACGTGTGCATTTTGGCTTGTTTAACATGATCTGTGTAAGCCATAGCAAAATGGCCAGACTCAAATCCAAAGACTTCCACAAACTTTATTACAAAAAATTACATATACGAGTTTCATTTTCATATGAATTTCACTTATTTCCCTTGCCATGCAACATCTGATGTGAAATATCATAATGTAAACTAAAAAAAAATTGTAAATTTGGCTTTTATTAGCTTGCACTTTGTGGTTTTAAAAAGAAAAGTAAGAAAAAAGTGAAACAAGATATGTGTGTGTGTGTGTGTGTGTGTGTGTATATTTATATATATATATATATATATAAGCTCGTAGGGTTTAGGTCCCTAAGTTTATACAAAGAAAGACTGCTTGGAAATGGACAGGAGTGACGAGGAACGGCATGTCAAATGTACTTTTGAGGTCATAAATGAGCTTTTGAACCATTTGCACAAGCTAAGAAAATAGCATATTTTCACTCTTGAAAGTCTACAAAACCTAAAAGCATTGGGTTGAATACGAGGTGAATACAATTAAAAATCCTTGCAAAATTGAGAACAAGAGAAAGAACAATACAAGTTATTAGCAAATAAAGAAATAAAAAGAGTGTGAGATTTGACTAATAAAATGAGGGTGCCATGAGGCATGTCCCTAAAAAAAAAAATCTACCCACACATGCAAATCCGTAAAATTATCTTTTCCAAAAAGTAAAGAGAAAGATAAAAACTGATTTACAGAAGGGAAAAAAAGGACCTGGCAATGCACATCAATCCAGCTCGGATCAAGCCAAGGTACACTCACATGTCAGTGAGATTCTTGAATCGGAAAGGCACTATTCGTTCTGGATTTTTCAGCTAACTCCAACATCTAGTACTGTTTGCTACATAACTTAGCTTGAGAACAAAATTAACCTGGACCTAGCTGTCCAAGTACGCTGCTTGCTTGTGATGAAATTATAGCCTTAAGCCACTCCAATCAATGCAAATCTGCAGAGCAAAGAAATTGCACATCCTGCATATAATTGTTGCAGAACAGAAGTAAAAAAGAAAAAAAGAATGACACTGCAGATTCAAAGAAGCCAGAATGACTCGAATTTCATGGCGGAACCGGAAACCGATCATCATGGGGAGCTAAGAAGCTAGCTTCCTCCAATGGTGAGCTTATCCTATACACATACTATATGGTTGTCAGAGACAGTGGTACAGTGATAAACCGATGAACTACGAACCAGTGGTCCAGTACTGGCAACTGCTATACCTGCTAGCTACTGAATACTGATCATTGAAGAGGTACTAGATATTAGAGGAGCAGTGAAAATTCTCTAAACGGCATAAGAAGTAAACCATTAGGGATCAGAATCAAGGACTAACGCCGATTAGTTTTCCCGAGCTAGAGATCGAAGAAGCAGCACTTGCGATCTACGGTTTGACAGTTTTGCCCCTTCCCCTCACGCGTTCACCGGCGCCCATTCGAACCGGCCTTCCAAGGGGCGGTCGAGGGCAACGTCGTAATTGTACCTGCAAAAAGTCATGGCACGCAGCATCTCTCGTTAGAGTAGCGAACAACACCTGCAATGCAACCTTAATTGTTCGATTCAGGCTGAGCATTGTGCACTCCAGTAATTGTGAAGATGATGGATGCTGGGCTTAGTGCTTACGCCGCTGCGAATCGGCGGCGCTCGGCGAGCTCCGCCGCGGCGAAGAAAGCCTCCATCTCAGCTTCCACCAGCGGCGACGGCGACTGCTTGCCTGCGACGTCGCCGGATTTCCTGCTTTGCACGTGGTTATTAGCTCTCACCGCGTCGCCACCGGCGAGCGGCGTGTTGGGCCTAATTATTGAAACGAAATTCGAACAGAGATCGTCAGAAGCCAGAACAAGTGCGAATTAAAATTTGTGCGTGAGTTAATAAAATCGTTTAAGTTGTGTGCGAATCAAATTGACTCGCGTAGTACTACCAAAGAAGCAAGCGTCGAAAGCTGCACTTACTCCGTGCTGTCTTTACGGCCGTCGACGGGACTCGCCGTCGACGACGGCGGCTTGTCTTCCTCCTCAGGCCCGCCGCCGCCGCCGCCGAGCACGGCCGGGGTGGGCCCCACGCTCTTGCGGCGGCCAGGGCTGCCGCCGCACGTGCGTCCCTTGGCGCCACACCGGCGGCAGGCTGATGATGATGATCCGTGGCGGTGGTGGCGCCTTCCCGCCGGCGAGCTGCACGTGGCCACCGGCACGCGGCGGCCGCTGCGGAGCGTCAGGTACGCCGCGGCCTCGCCAGCCGACGACGGCGAAGGCGAAGGGTGGTTGCTGCTGCTGCGGATCCTGACGCACTTGCCCATCGGTTGCTTTGCTTGGTGGTTGGTTGGTTGGTTGCTTGCTTCGAACAGTGGCTACTGGCTACAACCGTGAGAGTGAGCGAGAGTGAGGTGGCGAGGAGGATATGAAGGCTCGCCACGTCACGGTAACGGAACCGTGTCGAGCCATTAGCTTACGTCATGGACTCGTGTGGAGGTGTCCTTGTGGGTCGTGACGGCGTCAAGTTGTTGGCACTCTAGAGTGATGCACAGCACATGCAGAGAACCGTAAATGGCGCCTACAAAGTGATGTATTGGAAATGTAGGCGTCATGCCACTATCTGGACTCCGAAAATAGCCGCCACTTGGCTGCTCTGTGACACAACCTCGCTTTACATTTTCTTCATTGAAAAACCAAATCAAAGAATTGTTTTTTTAGAATGGACGGTGAAAGCTTTTGCTTTCTCGAATTTTTATTAGAAGAAAAAAAGAATTGATTCAGTTTGTAAGGGAAACCGAGCCCAAAACCATACAACTTCACCCGGTCGGGTCATCGACACGGGCTAACCTATCACAACTTACAACTCCGCCCTAGCCGGATTGGGTCATCGACACAGGTAGCTCACACAACTTACAAGGAGAAGGAGGGGAAACGAGGGAGAAGACCCCACTACCGCCCTCCTCGCTGCTACCCGGGCTTCCGGCGAGCAGCTCCGGCGGCGGCGGAGGCAAGGGACGGTGGCGGAGGGTTTTGGTGGGGCGACCAGAGAGCCGCCCGTGTCGCCCAGGCAGGACGACGCCAAATCAAAGAATTATCTATGAATACAAAGTCCATTTCATTACGGAGATTATATATATATATATAAATCTTAATATGCTAGAGATTTAGACGACAACTCAAAAAAAAACTATAACATTAAAATGTGTGCTGTGCCGGAACAATGCTTTGAGCACATGTGGTCCACCTAAGTAGGTAGTATCTAGTCTTCTTTCCCCTCTCCTAGTCATATGGGAACAAGCATCATGCTTGCGGTTAATTCAACCACAGCCAGTGTCTACGCCGACTGCCGGTCGTCCTCTTCCTTCAAACTCTTGTAGGCCAATGGCATGCAATGATGAGGTGCTAGCTCGGTGATTTGTTCATCTCACATGCAAGGAATATATACAATCTCTCTAGGACAGACAGACTTATCCCCATCCCCAGTACCATTCTTCTAACCAAATATCTACAAGAAAAAAATAGGCTCATATCCCCTCCAACTCCGAGCAAACAATACTTGGCGGAATAACGCGAAGCGAGCTCCCACACACTAACTGTGCATCCCTCTGTCTTTTATTACCAATTCCTCTAGCCTTGAGAGGAAGAATACCCAAGGGATATTTGTGATGATTGAGATTACATTTTTCATCCTACATGAGGCGGTCCTTCTAGTAAAATTTCTAAGATTATACTAACCTTATACTCCTTTCGTTCCAAATGGTAAGCCATTTCAACTTTTTTGAGAGTTATACCATTTTATATTTGACAGAAAATATAGAGGGGTTCATAATAACGGTTTATGGTACCAATAGATAAGAAACTACTGGTATTTATTTGGTATGATGAATGTTTAATACTTTCTTGTATAAATTTGGGAAAACTGAGATGCTTTATGACTCTTCACGAAAGTTGAAATGATCTAGTACAATTTGTAACACACACCTGGCGGAATAATAAGAAGAGAACTCCCACACATTAGCTGTGCATCTCTCTGTTTTCTTTAACCCATTCCTCTAGCCCTGAGAGGAAGAATACACATGGGACATTTGGATTAAGGATTGAGATTACCTTTTTCATCCCACATGAGGTGGTCCTTAGTGAGTTCATATAGTAAAATTGCGGAGATGACTTCGTCCCTCACGCTTGTACTAATCTTATACCTATCAAGTATAAGTGATGATATGGATCAACCTACCTGAAACAAACAAAACACGAGGAAAAAGAATACTATACGATGATAGATGAACCACTCCATTCTTCAAACTAAACAATTCGATTAATACTACCTGATCTCATTTTTATTTACACATCATGTAACTGTTTAGAGCTCGCTATGTGAAATATAACCCACAGCTACAGGCAAACACTGACAGCACAAATGTCTTGTCAAGCTGGCCCAGATAGACTCCCTGTGTGCAAGCACCAAGCAATGTACTAGGTACTGTTTGTTCCCTTTTATATATTGCTTTGGTACACGATGCGGACTTGGGAACAGTAGGAGCCACCAGTAGCAAACAAATGCATTATACAGGCACTCACATGCACAAAAGCCTTGGAACTCGGGACAAGTCCAAGGAACGGATTCTGACGAATAAACAGCACAAACTGCAGTTGTAGAGCACCCGGCTTTGTCCCTTACGCCATCCGCATCCAGGTTTATTTTGATCGCAGCTCCATGATGGTCACTGGCTATATCGCAACCAGCTGCCAACATCTAGAAACAATATGGTGCTCCAGTAAAGAGCAATCTTTACCGAGGCACGCGAAAGCAAGCTTTGCATGTCCTGTTCATCTTCATCACGATTCACCAAAGCAAATCTGATCTCAGCTCACATGGATTGTTTCCTGTGATTCTATAAGGTGCCCCATCAGCATCAAAGTGTGGAGCTCTTACTGAGGTTAATAAGGTGCCCTGACAACAAGAGCATATGCAGAGCCAAGAGGCGGCAGTAGAACTAAAGCAATCACTGATGGATAATCATGAGGTCCATGCCAAAGAGGCTGTTAACCTGATCATGATCCTGAGAAAGCCACCGATTATCATAAGCTTAGGAGCCATGCAAAAGCCTGTGCCATTGGGGAATCTATTGTGCACCAAAGCTGCCCTGAGCGCCAAAAAGTGTTCATCCCAATGCTAGCTTAGCTTGCAACAAAGAACCTTTGGATGATCAGACGACCCAATCAATGGCAAGCATTAAGGTGGTCTCTCTGCAGACTGTAATTAGCAGGTGAAGTAATACCTAGGATGGATCAAAACTCAAAAGGCCACTGAAACCTAGCTCCAGGCACCATGCATGACCGCTCTTTTGTTCCACAGATCTGACTCTGACTGGCTGAACGAACATGATTCGATTCGATTCGATCAAACCACCATTGGAGCTCATGCTGCAGGCTTTCCGGACGACGTGCTTGGACTATCGAGCTGCGGCGCGCCGCATCAGGGCATCAGCAACCGATGCCGTCACGTCGTACTAGTACCTTCTACAGGAATTAACAGTCGAAATTAAAAGATTGACGGATGGAATGGACACTGATCGACCATCGGCCATCATGGCGTTGCTGAAGAACATATTTGCTTTATTCTTGTAGGGGATGACGACGCGACGACTGCGTACAGCGTACGCATGCATGGGTATCTCTCGATCGGAAGGGCCGAAAGTCGCCTGTCGTCGAGCGAGTCCGTTCGTTCAAAATTAACCGTCCGTTCAAACTAGCACATGCCCATCCTTTCAATCATGGGCCAAAATACTTGCTCACGTAATCATTCCATTCAGAAATATAAGGGATCATGACATTTTTTAAATTTATCCAGAAACATAACGGATTTGTTATGAACTGTTACAAAATCCCATACTTATCTATTCCATAATATAGTTTCCTACACAAGGTACATATGTTAATTATCTTGTGTGCTTATATTCACCATGCATAAAGCTCATGTTTTTTAATAAAAAGATGTTGAGAATATACATACTACGCCATAATGTAAAAAGCTAGGCAGAACTTTTCCCGGCAAGAACTATTATTATGGGCCTTGGATTTTTGTGAACTTAGCCCTATGTTCAAAACTTCAAATCCTGGCCCTGCTCTGCGTTGTAACAACAGTAGCAGAGGCCCCACTTTTGTCTCTGTTCCAGCTCCAAGTCTCCAACTCCAGGGATGGGGTCGCTGATCTGCTACTGCTCTACTAGTCTGCTGCTGAAGGTCTGGAAAAATGCCCTTTAGTTTTGCCCCGGGAGCAAGAATGTTTACCGAGACACAAGAAAGCAACCCCCTGTTCGTCGCAGTCTTCATAGTTCACCAAGCAAAAAGAGATCTCCTGTGCACTTCAGATTGATGCTTTGGAGTTTGGTGGCATATTCATCGATCTTGACAGCATATATGGGGCCGACAGGTACGAGAATACACAGAAAGAAAGGAGTAAATCTGTGGCATTCAATGATGGAGGTGAGCCGAACGTGGGGTGCTTCGGTGTCTAAACTTGAGCTGCACAGAAAAGCATGGAGATGGATGCAGAACAAAGCGTAGTAAACCAAAGCATGCATGCGTGCGCTGATTCAGCTGTCAAAGACGTTTGTGTTTAAATTTATATTCGATTACCATGAACTTGAGAATAGAAGAAAGGAAAAGGCGATGAAAAGAAGGGAGAATTGGCACCAAAGACTGAACCTCGAACGGGTGAGAGCACTCTGATGTGTGAGCGTTATAGCTGATTAAACCCGTTTGGGGCTGCCGCTGCAGGCTTTGGAGACAACGTTCTTGCACACGGTGCAACACATTTTCCCTCATCCCTCCATCTCGCAGAAAAAGTAAAAGAACTGATGTATGAAGGATGTGAGTGTAGATGTGGATTTAACGCACCAATTGTCTTTGCTTCAACTGTTGCTTGACTGGCTAGAATATCCTCATAATGAATGGTTAAGTGCATGCCGCCTCCTTAAAAAAATTCTAAAAGTAACCTGCAAATTTATCTAAATTACTCACATTGCATTACAAATAAAAGCAACAATTTAAATATACATGCATATAAATTACTTATAACTGACTTTACAAAAATATGCCATAAAACTCTTACATATGCCTCTAAATTACCCATTTCTTACTTTTTAACATAGAAAACTAACTAAAGCTATACATATACGATGTGCATCACCATGTAGATCACATGTGTATGAACGAAGGAGGCAATGAACATATATATTGATTTCCAGATCAAATCACTTAGATCAAAGCTAGTGTTTCAAACTTAATTTGTATCAAAAAGGGAAAAACTCTGAATAAAGAAAGAAACATATGTATAGAGATAGAACAATGAGTAACTAGAGTCTATTGCAAATGGATAAAAAATATCTATATGAATATTTATTCGAGTATGAATAAATAAGAGAAAGTGAAAAATAAGGAATTTAGACTAGCTGACCCCAAATTTGGCTGTTGATTTATAAAACCAATACCGCTTAATATTACTGATCCTACAGGACCCCATAGGTTGATGTTTAATTTTGTTTTTGTTTTTAGCGATACATTCTTTATGAAAAACAAGTCAAAATACTATGTTTAGTTTTGTTTTTTCTCCTTAGACTGCAAAACCAGACAACCAGGCTCCCTCAACTTTAGAAACCATACGTTTTACATCCCTAAGCTGGATATAAGCGGTTTTGAAGGCGGTTTTGACTTTTTTTATTTATTTATTTGGCCTAAAACTTTGAAAATCATAGTAAATCAAAGAAAACTCATAAAATAAAAAATCCAATTTTTTTGGACTCCACATAAGTATATTAACATATAAAATATATAATATGATATGCTTAGTATAAAATTTTTATTATAGATTTATATCCATTTTAGCTATAGTTAAATGAAATAGTTCATAACTGCATTTTCTATGGTCCTGAAATTTTTTTATATCAGCCTAGTTATTATATGCTTCAACTATATTAAAAAGTTCATACCTAGTGGATCATGTATAATTTAGTTCCAGATTTATTTAGAGTATGTTTTGCCTTAAATAAAATTTAACTAAGTTATACATGATTCAATAAGTATGAACGTTTTAATATATTTGAAGCAAACAATGATTAGCTCAACATGAAAATTTCACCATGATTGGACCATAAAAATGCAGTAATGAATTATTTCATTTAAGTGTAGTAAAACAATAAATATAAATCTATAATAAAAAGTTAATGCAAAAGCATAACATATTATATATTTTCTATGTTAATATACTTATGTGAACTCCAACAAAATTAGATTTTTTATTTATATTTTTTCTTTGATTTACTATGATTTTTCAAAGTTTTAGCCAGAAATAAATAAAAAAGAAAAAGTCAAAACCGCCTTTAAAACCGCTTATATACCACTCAGGGAGGTAAAACGTATGGTTTCTAAAGTTAAAGTTAAAGGAGACTGGTTACCCAGTTTTGCGGTCTAGTGAGACAAATTAAAGTCGGCCGAATGTCCAGAGAGGTCAAAATGACTTTTTCCATATTTGTATCCATCCATCCACACATAGAATTACAAGATTGAAAAAACGGCCCATCAAAGAATTCGGCCCAAAACCAGTTGCTTCTACTCGATGACCATAGCCGCCCAGCCACGGTTGGTTCACTGGATGGGCTAGGAAGGTTAACTAGCCAATGGGCCTCCCAACATCACGAATAGGCCCTGCAAGTCTAGCATGTATGTCGAGTAGTGGGGTAGCATAGGTGCACATATAAATTTATGTTATGTGTTGGTGCTAGCTAAGTGCTTATAGAAATTTCTAGTATTTTTTTTGAATATGTTACCATTTAAAAGTTTGTTGGAGTAAATAGTCATTTTATCTATTTATGGTTTGTGTGAAGAATACTACAGCTGCATCCTTTCCTAGACGGAGGATGTATCTCTTTTTTTTTTGAGGGAAGAGGATGTATCTCTTACCCACCATTTTAATTGTCTTTAATATGCCATGTGTGAGGAATCCAAGATGTATCTTGTCATCCTATTAATACAATTTTACAGGTTTTTGTGTATTTTTCTACGTGTGTTGCTTCATTACTGATTATTCATCAACCAAACAATGAGCCACAAGCTACCATCATCTATACCCGTGAATTACGTCTAATCTAATACAGATGCCACCTCAATGTGCCAGAAATCAAGCTTAAAAAAACAATGCATATAAAAATTGGATACCATTATTCACATGCAAAATTCACAAATTATAACCAACGATAATTCCATACCATCTTTTTTTTTCATTTCTGACAACGTTACCAGTGATCACACATGTCACTCTCATTCTCCTCCTTCCATTGCATGTGCCCAATATCCTATTTGCAAGAGGCAACAGAGCACGCAGCAGATCAAGGGCAAGGCAATCTAGTTATTAGTGGGAGTTGAGATTCCTCTGCCACACCGCAACTTCCGCTCATCTGAGAGCATCTTGGCGAAGCGTGCCAGCGCGTCCTCATTGGTGCCCTCGCCGGCAACGGCCTCATACATCCCCGTGTCAATGTTCACCCTTGACACCGGCTTCTTCAGTAGCTCCTTACCGATCCCAATCAGAGCCTGCATATTCTCCTTCGTCGCGATGTCCACCGACGATGCGTGCCCCGTCAGAGAATCATCCTGGATGCGGAGGTAGTTCTTCTGGCAGTGAAGAGCTTCGAAGAGAACCGCGGCATGGATGTCGACCATGTCGGCGCTGGCGTGAGAAAAGATGTCGATGATGGGTGTGAACCCACCCTCATAGAGCCACTGGATCAATCCCCACTTTGCGCACTGCGGCGCGGTGTACTTCTCGGCGAGCTTGGCCGAGCCGGTGCCGATGGAGATGATGAGGTAGTTCCGGTACTCGGTCGGCTTACCGGGGTTAAAGTCCGGGTTGCGCCGGAGCACCTCCTTAGTGAGCATTGACATGGCGATCATGGTAGGGTTGTTAGCCGCGACACCACCGTCGACAAGGTGGTACTCCCGGGACAACCCTCCCTTGACACCATCGGTGGTGGTGAAGAAGTGCGCCGGGAAGTAGGTCGGCGTTGCCGACGTGCTGATGCAGATGTCGGAGAGGTGCGCGTTCTTGAGCGGGTCGGATTTGGCCTCGTAGGTGGAGAAGATCACCGGCTGTAGGTACTTGACGTCGAACGCCGGCACGACGACGTTCGTCACCGTGTCGGCGATCTTCACGTCGTGTGTTAGGCTCTTGATCTTGTCGTGTAGGAACACACCGTCGTATTTGGGGCCGGTTATCGTGCCGATTAGGTTCATCACCGGTGTCAGCCACCCTGCACTTCAGATCGAGGCGATCGAGCAACATTGTTGGAATTTGGAAGATCAAGTGATGAGATCAAGAAAATTAATGCATCGAATTGTTAGTGGCTCAATTACTTCTTCTGTGGGAAGATCTTGGGCCCGTTCTCGAGGTAGAAGTTGTTGAGGTCCTTAGCGGCGAAGAGCGGCAGGTTGTTCGCGTCTGGCGCCGCCAGCATAGACGTGAGCAGCGCGCCGGTGCTCGTCCCGGCGATCACGTCGAAGTAGTCGGCGATGCGGGCGTCTGGGCCGTCCAGCTCCTGCATTATATTCCAAAGCTCATCAGCTGTAGCGTGACAGTGACACACTGACACTTGGAACTACTCTGAACAAGAACTGTGAAAAATTTTGTTCATCATTTTTGTACCTGGAGCTTGGCTTCGAGGCAGCCGATGATGGTGGCCGGGATGAGTCCTCGGATGCCGCCGCCGTCGATGCTCAGCACAGTGATGAGCTTCCCCTGCGACGGCGGCGGCTGCGGCACCGTCGTGTCGTTGCTGCTGGCCATGGTGAGCAGCTGTTCAGCTGAACCACACACGAGTAGAAGAGAAGCCAAGAGTGATTAGTTTTGTGAATGTGCTTTGTGCTTGGTCTGAAGGCGACGGCCACCTCATTTTATACACTTGATCTGGATGTCATATTGCAGCATCGTCGTGGGCGAGCCGCGTCACACGCATACACGCTGTCAAATGTACACGAATCTCTCTCTCTCTCTCTCTCTCTCTCTCTCTCTCTCTCTCTTCCTTGCACATATATATTGTATGTGTTGCATGTCTCATGCATTGGGCTTCTGATTGGCCGTGATCATGGAAAAGAGTTGACTCCTGATAAACATGCTGAACGCCATCTGATGAGCTCGATTCTTCAGATCTGGAATAACCAAGAAGAGCTGTCCTTTCTCTTTAGTTTTATCATCCCAGTCCCAGTTTAGCGTTAATTTCTTGTTTATACATTTATCAGTTTACCAGTTTACTTCTACTTGGCTAACTTGGTCCCTTTATTGATGAGTCCAACAAGTAGGCTGCACCATGCATGTTTGACTATATATCCCGTCAGAGAGAACAGATGAGAAGAAAATATATATATCAAATCTCAGTGCAGGTGTCGACGCAAATAAAGTGAATGTACCCTCTCTCTCTCTCTCAAAGAAAGTGAAGGAATTGCTTAACAAAAAACTCATGCTGTACTTTTTTTAATCATGAGTTAGTGTTTCATGTACGTTGCATTGCGTGATGTGCACATGTATAACACGACACATACATGTTTGCACTTATTTTTTTCATGTAAAAGACTAACCAAGGAAACATAAAACAGGCATTATTACAAGCCAACTGGCACTAATCTGTGTGAGTTTAATTTTGTGACGACTAACGGCCATGAGACTTTTTTTTTATCAGCGGCCATCTACCTTAATTTGGTGCTTTTCTTTTCTAAGAGAGCACGGTGGAGGAGACTCAGGACAAGCAGAGGCCCGTTACAAGATGGGAGGCCGTCGCCTGACGCTCGCTCCGGCAACCAGGCGGGCGCTGCTCCCTCGGAGGATGAAGCCGGACGGGATGGAGGGCACCGAGGAAGCTGAAGACGACGACGATGAGAGGAGATGCAAGGAGGGCAGGGAGACCTTGTCGCGAGCTGTCGCTCTAGCAGTTGCAGCGTCGGGTCGTCCTAAGCCCATCCATGGAGTGGAGGTTGTGAAATCCAGGTTCTGGTCCACAGGTGACTCTGATTCAGAGTCATTGGTAGACGAGGAAATCTTGGCTGAAGAAGCTAACATCTCGACACCAGAGTTCATCTCTAAGGCAATGACAGCTGGCTTCACGGTGCAAGATCTTCAACAAGCAGAACGGGAACTGTCTTCTATAGAGGTACGTACGCGTCCTGCTAACGATGATAAGAGTTCATCCAAACCCTTGGCAAAGCGAATAGTTTCTGCGATGATAGAGAGCAATAAACAAATTCGTCCATGGCAAGGACCATTGCCTCCGCCAC
Organism: Digitaria exilis; assembly: GCA_015342445.1. NCBI lineage: Eukaryota > Viridiplantae > Streptophyta > Magnoliopsida > Poales > Poaceae > Digitaria > Digitaria exilis. Next base: position 17,398 of record JACEFO010000533.1, read on the forward strand.
GGGTTTCTCCTCCAAAAACGTTGGGGGATGCCTTTCTGTTGGCGAGAAGGTCTAATGCAGTTCCAAGCCGTAAGGACTACGGTTCAGATCAGCGAGAGTCTGTTTCTGGACACAGTGCAGGCCACACCAAAGGGGAAACCATGAAACTGGGCCAACGGCATGTATCGATTCCGTTTTGCCTGTCACCGGCCAATTCCGGCGAAGGAAAACAGCGAAATTACAGGGCAATTATGGCAATTATGTGCAGGCAGATCATATGGCGAAATCAGCGGAGATTGATTCGAAGTTGAATTTGAAAACACGGAGGGCAGCGGAGAAAGTGCAGATTGGGCCAGGTATCTGGTTCCGGCCCAGTAAAGGCTTAGCATGTTTCTCCAAAACTGGAACACGGCAGTTTTGCCCTAGAGCCAGACCACACACGCCCTGTCATACGAACTCACGACGCCGATCATACGCGGACGTGGTTCGAGAAGGGCGAGAGACCATGGCTGGGAGAGGCACTGCATCGGGGATGAACTCCTTGAGGCCGAATGGCCCCCCCACCAGCGAGAAGGGAAGATGGCGGCCAACATGACGACTTCACCGGCAATCACCAAGGTTTCAACCCTGGATTCGATCCGGGGTTTAACCCCGGCTATGGTGGCCATGGTGGAGCGCACTTCGGTGGCGATCCTCGCGGAGGAGGCCGGGGCCATCACGCGCACCGTGGGGGCTACGGTGGTGGACGCGGACGCGGACGAGGGCGTGGAGGGCGTGGACGGCGCGGACGAGGGTACGGCTACGGAGGCTATACTGGAGGCCATGGCTGGCATGGTCGGGAGGATTTTCTTCCATGCCAGAGACAAGAGGTAGGAGCACAACAACAACTTCAGTATAGGCAGATATGCCCAAACGTGCAGCCTGAGCACAAGGAGGAAGCTGCTGAAGGTCTAGCAACAATGAAAGGGACATCAACGACAACGAATTTGAGTGCTGGATCATCAGGTACTGGTGTGGGGGTTGGATTGGAGACCGATAAGATGCAAATTGATGGGGAAAATGAAACACTTGTAGTCAAAGGGGGAAGCAAGAATAAACCATATTGCTTTAGATGCCTCACAAAAGGTCATGTTATGAATGAGTGCACTACGATCCTTTGTTGTGATGTGTGTGACAGTGATGATCACGTCACCAAAGCTTGTCCTGTATCAAAGGGAGCAAAACCTACAGCAATCCTGTGTGGCTATGCAGTTGATGGATTGGGTTTCTATTATATTCCATACACAGAGAAACAAAAGACCAAAATAGAATCTAGAGATGCTGTGGTGACGATTTCCCAGGGCACTCTTACTGCGACACAAGTCACAGTTGAGCTGGAGCGTCTGCTACCGGGCATAAAGTGGAAGTGGGTGGTGGAGGAGATCGGTGACAAGTCATTTGCGACTACCTTTCCTTCAGAAGCTGAACGACAACACATGGTACTATGGGGACCAGTAGTGGCAAGAGGTGCTAACGCAACAATGGAAATTAAGGAGAAGAAAGATTCTGAGGTGTGGAAGTATGAAATCCCAAAGGCTTGGATACGGTTCCGAGGGCTGCCTAATGAACTTAAGGAATTCCCTATCATATGGGCAATTGGCTCCATTTTTGGAGCAACCCGTATGGTGGATATGAAGTTCACCAAAAAACATGGCAGACCAAGAATGAAAGTGGCTGTGCTGAACTCGGACCTTATTCCAGAGTATGTGGACATTGTGATTGGGGATTATGTCTACGAACTCCAATTCCGGGTTGAGAAGGAAGGGGACGAAATCAATCCTATGTTAATTAACATGGATGAGCAGCCAAAAGAAGATGGCGAGAAAGACAAAGAAAAACAGCCAGAGGAGGAAAACAAAGAAAAAAATACACATAATGGTGGAAACACACATTCAGGGGGGAAAGATTTGGAGAAAGAAGGAAGTGCAACTGGTAAGGGGAATGCACCAACAGCTAATATGACTGTTCTAGCTTCTACCTTTTCTGGTGATAAAGATCCTAGCAAAGCTCGGCGTACAGTGGTTCTGAAGCCTACTGGAGCCGCGGACAGTACTAAAGCTTGGGTGGCTGAGTCATTCTATGGGCTGCCTGTCCACGACACTGCTCCAACAAAAAATTCAGCAAGTAAGCAAGTTAATAAAATTTCTTCAGATGTTACCCCCGTGCATCCTCCCTTTCCCACACCTATACCAAATGTTACAGCAACTCCGACTCGCAAGAGTAAAAGAAATGCTATGTCAGCTGATCAAGACTCGACTGAGAAAGCGGCCAAACTTAAAGCGCGCAAGAATCTGGAGGAAACCGACAAACAAGGTAATGGGCATATTGATTCCTTCATATCTTTCCCTGATGAAATTGTGGTTAAGAACGTTAATAATGTCGGAATTTCTTTAGGCTCTTCAGTTTCTAAAACTTCTAAGTCAATTAGGAATCTAAAAAACATGGAGCTTAATAGGATGCATGTTCCACCTACATTGAATAGTTCTATAGAAAAGTTAGCTTCTCATGTAGACAATGATGGGTTTACTGATGATGAGATTAATATCCTTGCGCTGAACCAATTTTGTGGTGAAGTGGTCGAGGGTTTAAGCGAGGGATATGGCAGTGATCTATATGATCTACAGGCCATTCCCCGGAAGAAAAAATCAACAGCTAAAAAAAAGAAGAAAAGCAGCAGTTCACAACACAGAAAGAGTAACTAATGAAAGGGATTTTTTTGGAATTGTAACGGGTTAGGTGACCCGAAAAAATTTAGGTTTCTTTCAGATCTGGTTAAGGAGAAAAATTTAGATTTTATTGCCTTATCAGAAACCGGGAGGAAGGATTGCTCAGATAAGTTTTTGAAAAACCTATGTGGTGGTAAGGACTTTTTATGGCACTGTAAGAATCCTCGCGGTAGATCTGGTGGCATGTTAGTTGGGGTTAACCTTCTAACTTTTGATATTGGTGAAATTGAGGAGGGTGACTACTTTGTGAAATTCAAAGTGAGAAACAAAGTTGATGGTTTCCAATGGATCTTAGTGCCTGTGTATGGTGCGGCACAACAACAATACAAAGAGGCATTTCTAACCGAGTTGGTCCAGCTATGTACTAAAGAAACTTTACCTATTTTAATAGGCGGTGACTTTAATATTATTCGCGGCCCACATGAAAAGAATAATGCCAACTATAATGATAGATGGCCATTTCTATGTAATGCAATAATAGATGCTTTTAATTTAAGAGAGTTAGAACTTTCAGGGTGACAATTCACATGGGCTAATAATCTTCAGGAACAAACATTTGAAAAACTAGATAGATTATTGTCCTGCACAGAATGGGAACTGAAATTTCCGCGTACCACAGTTCAAGCACTAACCAGGGAGATATCTGATCACACTCCGTTGTTACTAAACACGGGTGAAGCTGAGTCAACTAATAACCAACCGCAGTTTAAATTTGAACTGGGCTGGTTGTTACGTGATGGCTTTTTTTGACATGGTGAGAGATATCTGGCAAAGTGTGCAGCAAGGCAATACACCTTTAGAGAAGTGGCAGGCAAAAATCAGACGCTTGTGACAATATTTGAGGGGTTGGGCCAAAAATATTAGTGGTGCATACAAAAAAAAAAAGATGCTCTTGAACAAGCTGAATGAGTTAGATATAAAAGCAGAGACGACACCTTTAGATGGCAATGAAATAAATCTGAAACCTAGCCTGAACAATAGATTAGCAGAGCTTTTAAGGGAAGAGAAATTAAAATGGTATCAAAGAGCAAAAGTTAAAAACTTACTAGAAGGTGATGCAAATACAAAATATTTTCAGTTAGTGGCAAATGGAAAGCACAGGAAAACTCGTATTTTCCAACTGGAACATGAGGAAGGTGTAATATGCGGTGATAATGAACTCAAAAAGTTTATCACCAAATATTATAAAAAGTTGTTTGGGGCACCGGACAACAACTTTGTGTCTATGGATGAGATGCTCTGTGACGATATTCCCCAGATTTCACCACAGGAAAATGAGTTTCTAGTTGCATCCTTTCCTGAAAATGAGATAAAAGAGGCCATTTTTCAAATGAAAAGTAATACTGCCCCTGGCCCTGATGGTTTCCCACCAGAGTTTTACCAAGTCTTTTGGAATGTTATAAAGGAAGATTTGGTAGCTCTATTTGAGGAATTCCATAGGGGCTCATTGCCTCTTCACTCTCTCAACTTTGGAACAATTATATTACTACCTAAAAGTAGTGACACGAAACAAATTCAACAATATAGACCAATCTGTTTGTTGAATGTTAGTTTCAAAATTTTTACCAAAGTAGCCACTAATAGGATCACCAAAATTGCCCAAAGAATCATTAAGCCAACTCAAACAGCATTCTTGCCAGGGCGGAATATTATGGAGGGTGCAGTAGTTCTCCATGAAACAATCCATGAGCTTCACACAAAAAAACAAAATGGTGTGATATTTAAGATAGATTTTGAAAAAGCGTATGACAAAGTTAAATGGGAGTTCCTACAACAGTCACTTCAAATGAAGGGTTTTGATCCAAAGTGGTGTGAGTGGGTCCAATCATATGTACAAGGGGGTAATGTCGCGATAAAGGTAAATGATCAAGTGGGATCATACTTCCAAACTAGGAAAGGCCTTAGGCAGAGTGACCCTCTATCCCCAATACTTTTTAATATCATTGTGGACATGTTGGCTATTATCGTGGCTAGAGCCAAGGAAGATGGTCAAGTCAAAGGGGTAGTTCCAAATTTAATCGATGGCGGTTTGTCGATTCTCCAATATGCGGATGATACAGTTATTTTTATGAACCATGATATTGAACAAGCAAAGAACATGAAGCTTCTTCTTTGTGTTTTTGAACAATTATCAGGTCTGAAAATTAACTTCCATAAAAGTGAAATTTTCTGCTTTGGGGTGGCAAAAAACAATGAAACTGAATACTCGCAACTATTCGGTTGTAAAATAGGTTCTTACCCTTTTCGATATCTGGGGATTCCTATGCATTATAGGAAATTATCAAACAATGGCTGGAAGGACATAGAGAATAGAATAGAAAAAACTAAGCGGGTGGAAAGGAAAACTCATGTCAGTGGGAGGACGTTTAGTATTGATAAACTCAGTTCTCTCGAGTCTACCTATGTTCATGCTTTCTTTTTTTGAGGTCCCGAGAGGAGTCCTGAAAAAAATTGAGTACTATAGGTCGAGATTCTTTTGGCAAAATGATCAACATAAAAAGAAATATAGATTAGTTAAATGGAACATTCTGCGCCAGCCAAAAGAACAGGGGGGGACTAGGAATACAAGATCTAGACGTGCAAAACAAATGCCTCCTAAGCAAGTGGTTGTTTAAATTATATAATGAAGATGGTTTATGGCAAGAATTGCTTAGAAACAAATATTTGAAAAATAAAACTTTATCTCAGGCAAGTAAAAGAGCTGGGGATTCACATTTTTGGTCAAGCTTGATGGGAGTAAAAGATCAATTCCTAGATCTGGGCAGGTTCAAGCTAGTTAGTGGTAACCAAATCAGATTTTGGGAAGATAAATGGTTAGGCACACAGAAGTTGAAATTCCAGTACCCTAATTTATTTAATATAGTACAAAGAAAACATGCAACCGTAGCGGAGGTACTTAGTTCGATCCCACTCAATGTCTATTTCCGGAGAGCTATAATTGTGGAAAAATTAACTGAATGATATAGCTTGGTTGCACGTCTTGCACATATTAATATAAATGATGGTAAGGACTCTTTTGTGTGGAACTTACAGAGAAATGGAGCTTTCACTGTTAACTCAATGTATAGGCACCTAGTCAATAACGGTATCAAAGTTACGCAAGAAATTTGGCATATGAAGATTCCACTCAAAATAAAAATTTTTATGTGTTATCTTAAAAAAGGAGTGATACTAACAAAAGACAACTTAGCTAGAAGAAATTGGCATGGTAGTAAAACATGTTGCTTTTGTAGCAAACAAGAACTATCCATCACCTTTTTTTTGAATGTTATTATGCTAAATTTTTATGGCGTGCAATTCATATTGTGTTAGGTATACCGCCACCTGAAAACATAGAGCATGTTTTTAATAGTTGGTCTAAGCAGGACGGGAATAAACACAACTTAATGTTATTGACAGGAGCTACAGCTATTTGTTGGGCAGTTTGGCTAACAAGGAATGATACTGGCGTTTAACAGTTGCAGACCAAAAATTTTTTTGCAGGTTCTTTTCAGGGGGACACACTGGCTGCGGTTCTGGGCTCTGTTGCAGCACACTGAGGACCGGAGGGACCAATTGGTTGAGATATGTCAACTTCCAGAGTCTACAGCTATGCAGTTCTTTGCATCCCATGGATGGCCTTTTATTTTTAGAATTGGTCAATAATGTTAAACTCAGTGTGTGTTAAGCTTTGAGTGTGCTTGTAATAATTACGGTCTGATACCTCTCTACAGAGGGGTTTGAAGCCGGAACTCTTTTCCATTATCTAAAAAAAATATAAATGGGACATGAATCCACTGCTAAAATTTGTCTTGTGATGAGTAAGAAATGTGCCCAACTGGCTTACTATCCCAAGGAACAGATCCGGGGAAGATCATGGTAAATGGTTTTTGGAGTTGTTGAATACTACCGGAGCCATGGAGTATATTGTGATGTAGCATGGAATTGAAGCTCAATAACAACATTAGAGATACACTATATTGAACATATGATGCAATAATTTTCCCATGTATGCTATAGTCTAAATGCTTCTGGTGATTTTACAGAGATTATTCAGCTTCACATGCGTTCTTTTGTGTCTTGTGAGCCAATAAGGTAGGGCCATGGTTTGTTGCAGTTTCATGAATATTGCTTGCAATACAGAAATGCCATTAGCATGTTTTCTATATACATTGACAAATAATTGCTATGCACACCCAGTGAATATGAAATATGACGTGGCATTGCAGATGATCCAGATAAAAATTTACAATGAGCCAAAGAAATATTCTTAATATAATTGAAATGTTCGCCCCTCTTCATCTAGAGGATCAATCGACGTCTTCCGTTACATGACTAAGTCTCAAATATAAAGATTTAGGCCTTTAATGAACTGGTTAATTTGCTGTGGGGCAAATGCTATTATCCACTAGGAGAATCAAGTTAATTCGGACAAGATGGCAGGATGATACATATGGTGACTCTAAAGTAAGGAGGTAAAAATATAAGACACACAGTCATTTAGCTAGTTTTATATATACTAGTCTTTTGGCACGTGCGACACACATGTGCTATTAAAATAAAATAGATTAAAAGAAATAAGTTTAGAGTCATTATATTTTATTTGAATTCTCATATACAAAAGTTAAAAATATAGAATACATGAAAGGATATGTGAGACAAATTATAGAGTATTTAAGAATACACTGCAAAGCTAGAATTTCTTATCTTAATATCAAACACAAACCCATATAAAATTTATGTAGACTTTAATAAACTTCTTTCATATTTTGTGTTTCGGTGAAGGGTTGTCATGGAACTCTAGCAACATTGTTATTAGAGATATTTTTAAGATCTCCCATTCATGGAGACATAAACTTTAATGCTTTTTCAAAGCCGCAGTGTGTATATACCGTTTCTAATTACTGAAAAGTAAAACATTGTAACAATTTAGCTTGAAATAAAAATATTTAATAATAATAATTATTTTTATTAATTAACCACACTCGTGTGCTCACATAGATGGGTCTATTTCATATTTACGAAGCAAGAACCTCCTATGTGATCTTGGCGAAGCATCCGCCGCGGCCATCGTGACCTTGAACTCCTCGAAGGGCTGAAGGAGATGAGTCCGATGTCGTTCTGGTCGATGCCCTCGATTATGCGCCAGCACTGCACGAAAGAGGCAGACTCTCACTGAGCCCCGGAGGATGCAGGCAAGCTCGGCAGCGGAGCGTTGAGGGCGGCGAACTCATCGAGACTGATGAAATATGTGAAAAATAAATTGAAGAAATATGTGAAAGAATAAATTATCCAAATTATCCAAAAGACTCACAAAATTGGAGAAATATGTGAAAAATAAACTATAAAAAATTCTAATACAATAATGAAAAAATGGCACAACATAGCTCTATCTTATTATCTACTTTTCACACCAAACTCATGGATGCAAGGGCGTGACACCTAGCACAATGCAAGAAGAAGAATTGTTATTTTTATCTAATTGAAAGAAACAAAATATATTTGTTTATGATTTATCACACTAACCTCTATTATTATGCTTCCACACAAAACACATCATCTCTCCAATGAATTTGATCTATAATAGTCAATCCCATTGACCAATGAAATTCCAGAGCACGACAACACAAGTAGATAGAATAATGTGTTTATTGAAAAGCGCTAAAAAAATTTAGAGCTAAAGCACATAAGCGGCTATGCTTTTATCTAATCAGTAACTTTTGGCCTAATCGATTGCGCCAGTTAAGGGACATGGGTCCGAATCTTTTTCGTTGTAAATCTATAATATACAATTAAATGATCATCAAATAACCATGTTAACTAATGATTACTCTCTATAGTGGTCCACCCTTATGACAATGACATGCACAAAATCTTATATGCAAAACCCTAAACATGCATCAATGTAAAGCACAAAAGTATCTGAGATTTACTGTGATGATCTATTGAAATCTCTGTGTGGCCACTGTGGTACGCAAGGATGAGCTAAGACCATGGCATGCACCTGCATGGGAGCATCCGAAAGTGAAACTTTTGTGAGTTGAAAAAAAAAATGAAATGATAGCTTGGATTGTTGCAGACATGAATGGTTGCCTACATGAGATGCTAGAATTTCACAGCTAAACCTGTGTCAGCAAGTCAATGGCGACTATGCGCTGATGCGTTGATAGTGCTGACGATTGTTGTAATGATACGGGCAGCGACGATACCTACCCGCTAATGGGTGGTAACGCGCTTGCCAGCGATGCAGAAGGCGACGTTGAGGTCGCAGGGGCTTGCGCTTGCGCGAGGCAGCGGAAGATGGAGGGCCCTCTCCACTTCGCCAGATGACTTAACGTGCTGGCTCACGATGACACGACTCATTGGTGGTTCCATCCTCGTGCTCTGCCTTGCTGCTCGTGATGAAGAACGGTAGAGGTTACGAGAGATGAAAGGAAACAAATTGATTGGTCCAAGTAAAAATGGAAACACACAGGCTGTCAAAAATCATGTACAAGAAAGGCTACAGGACCAAGCACCAAATCATGTCAAAAATTGCTAGAACAACAACCTCTTTACGCGAAAAATAAATAGTAACCTTGGTGAGAATTCAGATACTGATGTCATTCTTTGTCCGTTTGATCTTGTCATCAACACTGAATCGTCTCATCCGACAGCATGAGCTTTGTAGCCATGTAAGATGTGTGGCGACAAGACCATTAGCGATAGAAATAGGATGAAGGTCTCCATACTTGCAATGGGAAACAGATGCTAGTGAACTTACCACATATCGCAAATGGTGTAAGACATGAATAACATAACACTAATCATCGACGACAGTCACCGTATAGCCACCATACCAGGCCGTGGAGACATGAGGCCAGGAGCGGCAAGAATGTCGTGATGGCGCTGGTGCGGCTATTCAGCGTGCAGCACATGCGTCTTGGAGGCTGTTGGAGAAGAAGATGCATGTAATGTCTTTTTAGTAACAAGATGCATGGAATGTTAATGACAGGTGGTACGAAAGGAAAGAAAACAGATACCTGAATGTTGGGCTAAAAAAAAGAATTGCTCATGGTCGCACACACGTATGGGAGCTGATCCTCTGAAGGCAAAGAAATCTATACTATAAAGGATTGATCAGGTTAAAAAGAAGGAAAATAATATGTGCAATATGGAAAGTCTTAATGTAGGTGGGTAGAAAATATGCAGAAGTAGGAATAACCTTACAGGTATCTTAAGTTGGGTAGAAAGATTTTGGGTGAGAAGAAAAACAGCAGAGTCACATTCCTTTGTGCGTTTTTTTAGATCAATTCCATTACTCCATAGTAGGATTACAATCGGACTCGACTTTCCCTAGCAACAGCTGAGGGAAGTTCCCGGACCAGACATGCTCCGGGCTAACCAACGAGGACAGCTTAGCACATTCATGAGCTGCCTCGTTGCTCTCCGGTTTACAAAGGAAATATCAAAAGAACAGAAGAAACTGCTTAGATCTCTAATCTCATGCCATAAACCTGCAATGGAGCTTCTTTCGCCGACGTCAACTCAAGAGGGCCACCAATTCCTTGTTATCTAGCTCCAGCACGATCCTTTGAAAGCCACTGGATCGAGCCAAACACACTCCATCTCTGCCGCCATCGCTTCTGCAGTGAGAACATCCGGACCCTTGCCATACCAGTGTGACGCCGCCCGCAGCAATCCGCCAACTCGTCCGGATAACAATACCACCTGAGCCTGAGTGGGTTGCCAAAATAAAGAAGCATCTGTGTTACCTTCACCAGCCCGGTTCTGGTTCTTTCCAATTCTTGTTTCTTCGTGTAGGTGTACCTTGACATTGTGGTTTAAAATGATCAGGTCCTCGACCATTATCATTGCTGCTGCTACTGGACTATGCTCGTTACCCTTACTTTCTGGCATTTTTGGCCAGTCCATAGTGACCAGGCGCCACAAATGATCAGGCCGCTTCCTCATTGAGCATTGTCACCCATGAGGAGGTCTTTGCCCATGAAGCCGGGTGTAACTGGGGCACTTTGCACCCTGTGGCCTCCCGCCTAACCGCCTTCCAGAATTGTTAGCATGTGTGCACTTGAAAAACACATGGT
>JACEFO010000534.1:0-33474 GCA_015342445.1 Digitaria exilis
GCCTGCGGATAGCAGATCCTCGCCGCCATCGACGAGCAACAACAAGGTCGTACAACGCGCCTTGGGTGTCGTCGCCTCGTGTGGAGCACGCGCTGCTGCCGTAGATGAACGAGACGACGAGCGCATCGTTGCTGCGGTTGCAAAGGGGTCTTTCTGTAAAAAAGCGTTGCATGGCGACAACTCGCGACGATGCGTTGTACGTGCCTATGTGAGCATGGTTCAAGCACAGAGCGGACCGTATTCAATCCATATAGCTTCTAAAGGTGCACCTAGACTATCCATAAGGACTAGTACTGATCCAATGGTGCCCCATGGTTAGTGCAGGTCGATTGATTACTCACCGAGTCTATCGTCGGCCGCCTCTTTGCATGCCCCCATGTACCATGCCGGCTGCCTAGCGAGACTCGTTCCAAGGGAGTGCCCTTGACCACCTCGTGCCAGTCGCTCCACCTTTCCCAGCATGGCTCGGCACCTCGAGCGCCCACTTCCTCCCTTGTCTCAACGCATCCCAAGAAATCTCAAAACGCCAACACCAAGGAACACCGCCAACTAAGAAACCCTCGCTCCTAGTTGAGGCAATATCAATTCATCCCAAAAATACTAGGCTGTGTGCCCGGTTGCCAGCTTGCCACTGCCTGTGGAGTGCCTCCAGAGATGGCTGTGATCTTGGCCAGAGGAGCGACCGCAGCAATAGGGGAATGAGGACGACAACAGCACGAGTTCACCTTCCCCACATTCGGCAGCAAGGGCGCCACGCCGTGTGGAAAAAACTAACTCTATCTACAGGGGCTGCAAAGTGCCCTCCGTGCAGCCCTGCGTTGATACGTTGGCCCAAGCCACTGACTTCGAGGAACCACCGAAGCTGAGCCAACATGGCTCATGTGATGAGGGTCTGGGCCCACATATCAGCGGTAGGGATGCACGGAGGGCACTTGCATCCGTCGCTACACAAAAGTTTTTTCCCCGAGTACGAACTTCCACCGCATGTCCCTACTTGCCGCTCCTCATCCTCCCCATCCATCACTGTGGCGGGGCCTGGAGCGATGCGGAGGGGGCGCAGGCCACCAGAGTGAGGCAGAGATATGCAGGAAGGAGACAAGGCGATGATGAGGAATGTGATGTGGGATCGAACTGCATGATCCTTAGGTTCGACTCAACTGAACCTAAGCTTCTCTATGGATCTAAACAGGTGCCCCATTAGGCTTGGTTTGGTGTGCTGTTTAATGCAGACCGATCCGCACCATGCCCGTGTATAGCAGTAGCAACAAAGAGCCCTTCATCATCATTAGGTGGTGACAACAGTTTTCCTGAAAGAAAATCCCTTAACTGCACCCAACTGCCTTTTCCTTGGCATGCTCGCCAAGGGCCACTCGCCGGCCCATTTAATGCACCGCCACACCGTGCAATCACAACAACTTCTAGCTCAAATATTGACTTTGGTCTCTTGCAAACATCGTCTCCTCATCGTCATGACCCATCACCGGGACCATGGTTTTTTTGAATTGCATGATCCTCCCAAAGTGTCGCCTAATCCTCATCAAGGCACTCCCAAAACAAATTCCCCACCCCCTATGCACCATCCATGGTTTTGAATTGCATGATGGCCTCTATCACTACTAGAGGCTGCTAGTCTCTAGTAAAGCTTTACCGTGAACTCGAGTCGAGCGGCACTACCGCCTGTTTGTCGGTTTTGTTGGCCAAAACAACCAACCTGAAGCCAAGCCATCCTAGCCAATATTAACAGTTCATGTTAGATCCAAACCGAGTCAAAATTTAGGTCAACCGAGTCGACCCTAGATTTCTTGCAAAAGAGACCCTGTAGTATCTAAAACTCAAACCCGAACTCGGGCATGAAGTCAAAAGCAATTAGACTTATGTCCTTTTCTTCATGTTTAACCCCCTCAGCCCTTTTCCAAAATAGAGCCGACATGCCTAGTGTTAAAAATTTAACACTTTAGCCCTTTCTCTTTTTATATAAAATCATGTTTGTCTATTGGCTTCTTTAGAAAAGCCTAAGTTAGTTTTATTTTGCTTGCAAACATGCTCACGGACCCTTGTTTAGTGCAAGGCTCTTAATTTATGAGAACTATTATTGCGCCCACTCAACCTGCTTGGAGCATATAACCTGTTTTTCCTGTTTGATTTGTACTTTGATCAATGTTTGGTGTACTGTTTCTTAATGTGCTTTTTCTTGCTTCTATGTGCTCATGACGTCGACGGAGTGTGGGTGGAACACGCTTTTGAAGACATTGAGCAACAACAGGACTTTGAATAAGGAAAGTGTTAATCGATCATGCTTTGATCATATTTTTACTATAAAAGAGTAACACGCTTTGCAGGCATGTGCTAATTAATGGAACTTATTAAAGGACTATGACTATGCCTAGTTTTATTGATCATTCCTTGTCGAGTGGTGTCATGATTACACGTGTTGGGTAAAAAATGTTTTAGTTTTTTAACTAGGCATATGTCATCAACAATACTAAACTTTATTTATTCTATGTTGGTTATGCTATGTTAATTTTAAGATCATCTATAATAATTGGAACATGGAGAGACCACTTAGGAAAACAAAGCAACCAAAAGGACTATATGGATTTCATCTTGGCTAATTAATTAGAAACTCTAATTTCTGGTGATCTTACCACAAACGCGAGAGTAGACAATGATGGTTTATAGTCCGGTCCACTAGAAAGTATGTAATGTAGCAACAAATCCGTCCCATTTTCTACAAGGGGACATATCTAGTGGAAACCAACTTCCCATGGAAACTATGGAAAGTTCAATTTGGGTCACACGATATGTTGATCTAGGGCACGTTCATGGGAGGTGGGAGGGTGTCTGGACACACCCTTGGATCAAATTGTGTGGTCCAGATTGAAGTTTTCATAGTTTCCACGGGTGGTTGGTTTCCATATAATACGTTGTCTTTCTACGAAATAATAGTATATAAACCTATCGGTGCCTAAAATAGATTTTTGTTGGTGGGTAGAGCCCCCAGCTATCCCTGAAAATTTCATTTACAAGGGCAGGCACCCCCTCCCACCTGCCTCTGAAAATATCAATGTTATTTTTTTACGGATGGGGAGGTGACATGGCCCTACCGCATATAGTTCACCCAAAAAAACAATACTCATCCAATCTTTTTCTATTTATATTATTTCTCTCTTACACAAAACATGTTTTCTAGAACTTAGCTATAGTGTTTATCTGGATCTATAGTATTTTTTCCCCAATCTGAACTCACCTCGACCCCACTTGCCCCCGGAGATGGGATTTATAGGGGTAGGCAGGGGTGACCCACCCCTACAAATGTTTTTCCATTATTTATTTTATTTTTATTCAATCTGTAGACCCTGACAATCCATTTTTAGGGGCGAGAAAACCGCTGGTGGGCATTGGTTGTTTTTCTTATTCTATCTGTAGAGCTGAAAAGTTCATTTTTAGGGATGGGTGGCCGGACTGCTCGTGTAGATTGCTATTTTTTTTTTCTGCGAAAAGTACGGGGTGATTGATCCACCCACCCCTGAAAATGAAGTTTGACCTGCCAATAAAAATGTTTTTGTACTAATCTATCTATAAAAGAACGAGTAGAATTGAAAACGTTTCTCACCCAATTCGGGTCCACCGTACCCCTCACACCGGACCCACCTGTAAGGGTCAACAGAGGTGGGAAAGGGGGTCCAACCCCTCAAAACTGATATTTAGAAACTGTTTCTGCCAAAATCTAATTTTTTTTCTCACCCACATTTTCTACCCACCGTTTTTCTTCCAACAAAATCTTTTTTTTCGCTGTCGTACCCATCACACCTAAAATCGTCCACGTCAGCTCCGCTCCGACTCACGCGCGGCTTCGTCCCACGCCCACTGGCGCCGGACCCAACCCACCGACGCCGCACCCAATGCCTCATCTGCGCATCCAGCGCCCAGCGAGGCAAGCTGCACAGGCAAGGTCACGTCTGCGCGGATAGTGGCATCCTCCATCAGAAAACCTGTGTAGATGCAAGGTACGGCCTCGCGGGACGCCATGCATCTTTGCTATCCTAGCATTCTTCTGGTATGTTTTGAATCGTACTCTATACTATTGTCACTGACAAAAAAAAAATGTTGAGTGACTGCTCTATCATGCTCATGAGTGTCGAGTGGACATACATGCGTGATCAAGGAAAATCTATGGAGACTCAAATCTTGGCAAGGATACATCTATGCATGTGTAACTACGAGAATGCCTACCTGTAGCCTTGTAGGAAACAAATGCGTCATAAAGTTTATCACTGCTAATATCAACACACAATCAAATATAATAGCACTTGTGTGCTAACTTGTTGTCTAGCGCGTTGTGCATAAAATTGAAAACAATTTGTCATCCATATCGAGCTTACCGTTCCTCATATTGGACCCCGCTTGTGAAAAGCCAATAGATGCATAATGCATGTAGAACCCGTCAAAACTGTGAGTTGAAAAAAAATCCTTTATCAATAGTTGTACCTTCTTAATATCACGTGCGTGTCGCACATGCGTCTTTGCTAGTTGTAGAAACAAAGGACGTGTTTGGTTGGGGGCGCTGCAAACGTAAACGGACATTGGTATATCAAGCACAGCGATAATGGAAAAGGAAACCACGGGAAACGAGCTTTGTTTACTTCAGCTCGGCGGTGACGTTTGCCCAGTGGAGATAAAGAAAAGACATCGATTACACCCGAGCATGAGCGGTAATAGAGTTCTACTACGCCGTATCGCTTTACAGTGTGAATTGATTACAGTGGAGCCAAAACAGACACAATCTATCACTTGCCTTTCTGCAATCAGAATCCCGTTACATAATACCCAACCAAACACGTCCAGTGCGTCTTTCATTATTGGGTGACCACAACGGCATGGTAGGACTAACTTACATCATACAGCATGAGCACTAGGGAGCCCTTCATCATCAGTGGTGACAAGGGTATTGTTTGAAAGACTACAATAATCACCACCACCATTAGCAGCAGCAGCAGAGTGCCCTTAATTAAACAGGCAACAACTACAGCATGGTTAAAATACGGATCATCGTCACTATCTATAGCAGAGAGCCCTTCACAGAAAGACTATCATCCTCATCACCATCACATGATTGGAAGACTACCATCATCACCACTACCAAGAGCCCAAGGGTAGGTCTGGTGATTCTGGAGCACCTCAAGAACCTTGCCCCAACTGCACAAGCTCGGGAGGTATCAACCGGAAATAAGAGCAAGAAATTTTTTAGGCATCTCAGATCTCGCCCATTTAGAATAATCCTTGTTACTGCAGGTGCAAGCTCAACGAGGGCATAATGATCAAGCTGTTCTGCTCGGGTCGTTGCTTCTATGAAAAAATAAACTAAAGAGAACCTGGGGAAGCCTTACGTTGTACGGGCTCATAAGCATGTTGCATGTATGGCTCAAAGGATCTTCATAATCTTACTATTACAAACTGTAGGGTCTTCTGTACTCACGAGGCCCGCCTCCATTAGTTCCCACGGCATCGCCATCATCGCCGTTTGCCTCACCTTCTCATCGCTTCTTGAACGGGATGTATCAGATTGTGACACCATTTCAATGTTCATGTATTTCTATGCTGTAAAAAGATCGGGTCATCCATCAATATCTAATTGTAATAGCTATTGGATCCGTTATCTTTTCTCATAACACTACGCCACCTCTGCCATTATAAAAATAGGCTAAAATAACCCCCCTCATCTTCATGTAAATTATCCACCTATGTCATAATAATAAATAATGTCAAATAACACTTAAATTTGCATATAAATTATCTAATTATTAATTACACAAGTGGGTAATTACACAGATGGAGTGCAAATCCCAAGATTAAATCTAATTAATCTATGCATTAAACAAGTTATGCTACAGTGCAACTAAAAACATTTTGCAAGACACTTGTAATTGGGTCTGAGAGGCAGACTCAAAATCCGTCCGCCTCCATTAATCCTAGGCATTAACGGAGCCAGATATTTTTATTTAAGTAGACGTTGCTCTTGTCCGCCTCGAAAATCAATTTACGGAGACGGATATTTTAACACAGCTGCTACCGAAAATTGTCTATTTTGGGGGGAGGACGTTACAATTTACCTCTAAATCTATTTTGGAGAGAGACATTATATATGTCCCACCTCCAAAAAATATTGTGGTCCAATCTAGGCCCAGAAAGCCCATTAGAAATTTCATATATAACCCTAAACCTAGGCTTTCCTCCCTCACCCTCTTTCTCTCCCTCCTCTCTCTCACTCACCCAGGACCACGACCTTGCAGTCGTCACTGCTTCCTTGTCTTCTTCCTCATCCACCACCTCCGCCTCTATAGGATCGAGGATTACAGACTAGAGGGGGTGAATAGGCGGTTTCTGTCACACCCGATTTTAAAGGATAAATCGAATGCAATCTCATATGTGTGTCAGGATCAGAAATACACACTACGACAGACAATAGCGGAATAACACAACCAAGTCTCATCAAACGTATAATAAGTATTTATTACATCTCAAATGACTCAAAGTCTAGCGGAAGCATACTCGAAACGTTTATCTAATGAACAATAATAAATTGTTCCCATCTCCACAGGCGTGTTAACTGGGGGAACTCGCCTAGAACTCCTCATAATTCTCCAAGTCTGAATAGCAATCGGTAGTGTAGATGCAAGAAATAAATCACAAGCGTGAGCACATATTGTACTCAACAAGAGGAAATAATAATAAAATAAATAAATAAAACATGCAAGGCTTTATAAAGTGAAAGGCTAACAGGATGTAGCAATTAGCACTTTAGTTGGTCAAATTTTATTAAGCAACTCATTACTAGCAAATAAAAGTATATACCAACCCACATTTAATGTAAATCATCATCGTACCATTCTCCATCACCATCATCATCAAGCAACCATGATTTAATTCTCAAGTTCAAGTAAATTAATCATGTGAGGATCCAGGTCCACTCATGACCGCGAGCACGGCTGTTATAACAGTTTTTAACACTCTGCAGAGGCTGTACAACTTTACCCACAAGTCGCGTAAAAGCTCCTAAGAACTTTAGACCCAACCATGCTGCACCACACAGGCGCATATCACACTACCGAGGTGTGACTGCATAGGGACGCTACGAGGCCTTTACAAAGATTCGCTAGCAAATAACAATCCGCTGAGGTTTCAAGTCAAAGCAGACCATAACCCTCCCTAATGAGAATGCCTCTTAGCCAAGCCGACTTCCCAAAAGGACTGGGCTATACCCCATCAATGCAACCCCTCTTGCCCTTTCGGTAAGATCATTATTCACTAGAGTCTCTAATTAATTAGCCAAGACCAGAGCCATTATAGTCCTTGTGGTTGTACGGACTTCCTGGGTGGTTCTCCATGTTCCAATCAAAAGTCTTATGGCCTTCTGAATAATATCTCGTTCGGAACATAGAGTATATCAATAATTGTAACCATTGTTCTTTTACCAAACCCAGTTGAGCAAACTAAGCATAAGCTACCATCAAGTTAATTAATAACCCAGTTGCAAGGTATGATTAAAGAAACTAGGCATCGTCCTTAATAGGATCCCATCAAAATTAATGCATGCGAGAAATAAATAGTGTAATTAAAATGCATGTTATCTAAGTATAAACGGAAATGACCAAGGAATACTTGCCTTCCTCCAAACCCTGCTGCTGCTCAGAGTCTCCGTAACCTTGTTCTTCAACATACTCCTCGAACGACATGCTTTCTATGCATCACACATTCACATACAAAGAAAACAATACAACAAATAAGAAACAATTCTCCAAACAATAGTAACAGAACTGAACAAGCACAAAATCACATTTTATTTTCTACACGGATCGCGTGAACGCGTAAATCACTAAAAACAGAGCTAAAACAAGATTCAGGGGCTTGCTGGCGAAGAAAACTAAGTTTGAGGGGCCTTTCTATAGAAACCGAGGACTAAAAACATAATTTCATATAAAAAGTCGAGGGCTTACTAGCAAAAGTACAAGCTAGGACTACGGCCACTATTTCTTCAAAGCCTAGGGTTAAAATCGTGAAGGAAAGGATTAGTTCGTAAATACTTTTGAACTACGATGGACTGTGGGTTAATTCTGGTAAAACTGAGGGTCTCTTTTACAAAACTGACACGGCTGACCGGAAGCTGACCGGTACGCCGACCTGCTGACTTTAATCTCAGCCGCTCAAACCAGATCGAACGGCCACGGTGGACTCCATGGCGTCTCCCTCGCCGGAGACGGCGACTGGAGGCGACGCCGCCCCGGTTTCTTGGCGGAGGATCACCGGAGTCGAGCGATTCCGGGGCTAAGAACCTCCGTTTCGTGTGATTCAAAACCCTAGAGCGAGAAGGATATGTGGGGATCTCAATTTGGTTGGTTATTGGACGGGGATTATGCGGCGGTAGGCGGCCGGCCACTGCCCATGGCGGTTCGGAAGACGCGGCGGCGTGGCCGCGAGCGTGCGAGAGCGAAGGGGCGAGCAAGGACAGGTCGATGAGCTTCCTCGTACCCTCACCGAGCTCGACGATGAATCCTTGTCGGCCGAGAGGTATGAATGGAAGAGCTCGACGCAGCGGCTGACGGCTAGGGTTTGCAGGCAGCGCGGAGCTCAGGAGCTGCTGCGGCTAGGGCTTGGGACGAAAGATGAGGCGGCGACACGTTCAAGCCTTATATAGGCGCCTTGGCGTGCGCGCCAGGGGGTCGCGGCACCACGGCTCGGGCTCGGTTCGAGCGCGAGCCTGGTTCCGGTCGGTGAGAGAGCAAGGAGAGGGATGACAAGCGGGCCCGGCTCATCGGTGAAATAGAGGAGAAGAGAAGAGTGAGTTGGGCCGGCGGGGAGGAGATGGGCTGCGCGAGCAGCTGGGCCAGAACAGAAGAATAGGCCGGGAGAGAAAAATCGGCCCGAGAGAAAAGAAACAACATAAGGATTCAATCATAAATAGAGTTTAAACATTTCCTAAGCTCAAACAAGCAACAAAATTTGAATTCAACCAGAAAATTTGAACTCAGCAATCATAATAGAAGTACTCTAGGCATGAATTTGCAGTATAATGTGATCCTATATTAAATTTTAGTTTAGAAACATATATAGGTTTAAACGCCTAGCAAAACAATAGCTCCTACAAGATTTAATTATCATTTCAAATAAAAAAACCATAATTATGCATAATGTTGCTACTGTTGATTTTATGAAATTTAGTGTGGTTACAGTATCAAACTAAAAGCACAGCACTAGATAAACTTAATTAGTACCACAAAATAAATTCTGCCACTAGAGAAGCTAGTCTATCAAAGGTTTGCAACCTAGGATGACAAGATATAATTCAATAACTCAGAGATAAATTGCTCAAAGTAAATTGCTTGTATGAAATTGAGTGAAAGAAATAATAGAAGACACAAGCAATTTCCCGTGGTGTCGATGACTTACCAATCACCCCTAATCCATGTTGAGGTGGATTCAAAGCTTCCAATTGCTCCACTACCAAGAATCCACTTGGTGTATGAGCCAATCTCGGAATCAATGAGCCTCTCCAAACCTCTTTCCACTAGAGATGCTTTTCACCACTCCGGTGAGGCAAAGCTCAAGAACCTCTTCACAAGAATGATTGAAAGGCTTCTTCACAATCTTCTTGAAGAGCTCAATGAAACCCAATCTCCAAGCTGTCTAGGAGGTGGCAACCTCCAAGAGTAACAAATCAATCACTTTGCTTGAAGAACTCCTAGTGCTCCAAAGCTCAAATCCTGAATGCTAGCGCTAGATGCCTCTCAGTCTCACCAAAAATGCAATCTCAAGCTATTTGAGTGAGTGAGAGGGAGTGAAAGCTCAAATGTGTTTCTCAAGTGAGTAGAATGGCCAAGAGAGCTACCCACACTGGCCACCTCTCTATTTATAGAGGGGCACCCCAAATCCAACCGTTAGGTTTAAAATTCATGTTTTCTATGAACTTACAGACCGTCCGCCCTTACAGAACCGGACGGTCCGCCGTTATAAACCAACGGCTATATGTCACATCACACGTGTCAGAATCGACCGTTGTCTCAAGAATCGAACATCCGCTGTTTGGACAAGTCCGAAAATTAAGCCAGCGGACCGTCCAGACCCTAGAGCCGGACCGTCCGCCGTTATCGATGAAATCCACCAGGGAACACCAAGCCTCTATCCAAAAATTAATTCAACGCTAGACCATCCGCCACTCCTAGCTGGATCGTCTGTCGTTGACGATAAAATCCACTAGAGAGCTCACCGGCCCTGCTTAGTTTTACCCTATAGAGGCGGACTGTCCGCCGTGTAATTTTCAGCATATTTTCAGTTAGCGAAAACTTTCATCCTATATGCATGCAATCCAAGTATTTGAGCAATGTGGCACTATTGACCTAACAATCAACTGTAAATTGACCCCTGCTGATAGTACGGCTATTTAGCCTACAAATCCGGTCAATTCACTTCTCTAATCACCTCTTGACCGGCAAAATAAAAACCCTATTTATACCTTTGCATTGAGTCTTTCGCCACACCTTTATCAACTTTTCTTTGCGGAATCATTCTTACTTTTATAATACCATCTCCATGGCTTTTCATAGCACAATCTTGTGACTAACCTTAATTTATATACTCAATGAAATTGTTAGTCCACAAGATGTTGTCATTAATTACCAAAATACTAAACTAGGGGCCCATATGCTTTCAGCCTCCTCTCCTCCATCCCCACCTCATGTGTGCCTCCTCCATCGGTGCAGCAGCAGCCGCTGGTGCTGCTGCATGAGTGGCAGGCAGGGCGCCGCCCCCACCGTGACCCCGCCACCGCAACCAACGAGTCGGAGGCCAAGGACGTGTGGCGCGGCGTGCAATGGGAAGCAGCGTGGGAGCGCAGGTCAACATACTTTACAAACCAACCACTACTGAAGGGACCATGATACCCGAAGAGGAGGGTGAATTAGGTATTCTAAAAACTAAGTCTCCAATTGCAAATATGAAAACCTATTTCAATTTCTAAAAACTAATGCTCCAATGTGCTCTAGGTTTTCTATGTGTTGTTATCTCTACTGCTTCGAAGTTTTACACCCTAGGTCCAATCTTATACTACCATGGCAAGTCCAGGAAAGGTAAATGTGAAAAGTAGTGCAAGTATCAAATGTGGAAGGGCAAGGGTAGAAAAGAGCAAACTCCCGGCACGACGATTTTTACTGAGGTATCGGAAAGCTCGTAAGCTTTCCACTAGTCCTGGTTGTTGGAGTCCCTCTCAAAGCAATGCCTATGTAAGTGTATAAACTCTCCGATCGAGTAACTCCATGGGTGGTCCCGGGACTTCCCCATGCGCAAGTTGGTCTCCGCTCGCCCCTTTCCAGATACTCCTCGCTGCCTTCACTTGGTAGAGCTTTGGCCAACTAGCCGAGGGTCTCTGCCCCCTCTCATAATCACCAGCGCCCACTCCACAAACGTGGTTGGAGGGTCTATCAAGACTAGAAGCTCTCTATTAGAACACTTGGTGTGAGCAAGCACCAGGTACAGCAAGAGGTGTGCAAACCTTCCTGAACTCTAGGCTAAACACCTAAGAGATGCACTAAGCAACCTATATTAGCACTAAGCACTTTGCTAATCGCCTAGATCTTCCAATTAGCACTTGGTGGATTAAACACTTAAGAATGTATAAAACATTGCCAATATCTTCCTAGAGCTCAAGCGCACTTTGAATGTCCATGGGATGGGGTATTTATCGCCCAACAAAAGGAACTACCTGTTGCATAGCCGTTGCAACTTTCTGCGTACCACTAACTAATTTTGTTCACAAAGAAGAGGGACACCGAATTAGCTGATGGTGTACACCTTAGCTAGTTGTTAAGTCTCTAACATGTGGGCGACCCAGCACCGACCGACTCAATGCCTACTATCTAGTACCACCAAAATAGTCAGTGATGTCCACCCAGTACTAAAATTATAATTTAATTTAAATTCTTTATTTATAAGTTATGTCTTTTTTTATTTTCTAATGCGTTTTTAAGGCCAATCTCAGTGTGGTTTCATAGACACAATTACCTAGCCTGGAGTTTCATGGGGATAAAAATCCTCTCACATTCCATGAAAGCCCTCCTCTTAATTACCCTGTCATGTCAAAAAAACTGCTGATGTGGCAGTAAATTTAAGGGAAAAGTTTGTTTTTCACCCTTCAAATGTTACAAAAGTCTTATTTTCAACCTGAAACTACAAAACCGGATACAAAAGGCCATCCAACTATCCAAACCATGCAAAATTGGCCCTTTGGGTGCTTTTGAGGGTGGTTTTGGATTTCATAGAAATAACAAATATGTTATTTAAACTTTTAAAAACCATAACTAATTCTATTCGAACCCCAAAAAAAACCAATGCCAAAAGTTCCCCTAAAATGTAACCAATCTATTGGCACACTATTTAATGTTATTTGGGTATTATATGTTTATATTACTAGTGTATTATTCTTTTTATAAAAATAAATAATATGCAAATAACTTCTAATGGTGCACCAACATATAGGTCACATTTTTAGAAAAACACTCGCACTAATTTCATATTTTCTAATTCAAAATTAATTAGTTATGGATCTTTTAATACAAAATTATTTTAAATTTTTTGAAAAAATACAAAACCACCCAAAGGGCCAATTTTTCACGGTTTGGATAATTGGAGGGTCTCCAGTGTCGGATTTGTAATTGTGGGCTGAAAATCAGACTTTTGTAATAGTTGGAGGGTGAAAAATAGAATTTTCCCAAAATTTAATACCCATGAATTGAGACTAACCTAAGAACATGTACACTGATGGGCGATGAACGGGAGAAATCCGACATGGAAGAGAGAGAAACGAAGAGAAAGAAAATAGTGTCTCCTGACACACCGGTGAGCTATTGGCTACCATCCATGCATCATCTGGGACCCCATCCACCGCATGCTGCACGGATGAGCTCCTAAGAGCAAGTATAATAAGGCCATGTAGGCGGGCTGGGAGGGTTGCCACATCATATTGATGATGAGGTGGAGGAGAGAAGAAAGGTGATATGTAAACTTACAGCTAGCTGAAACACAGGTTTCAATGTCCTTTGTGAGAGAAAATAGTGGACCATGTATTAATGATGCAGCCTACATCAATGGTGGACTATTATATTAGTGGGTTGTTTGAAGGCTACAAGTGATATGGCATCTACCATCCAGCCAGCAGTGGGCTGGGTTATTAACCTTGCTCTAAGACGCCCGCCGCCGAGCGTTTTCTATTAGCCCTGCTCTAAACCATGTGTGCTCTATTGGAGTAGAGAGGCACGCGAAAGGAAACAGTGGGCCATGCAAACCGGTGCTTGTAACACCCAAAAGACCATCACAATTAAAATAATGTAAGCAACAAGTCTTCATAGCTTTCT
The DNA here is from genome assembly GCA_015342445.1 of Digitaria exilis. Taxonomy (NCBI): domain Eukaryota; kingdom Viridiplantae; phylum Streptophyta; class Magnoliopsida; order Poales; family Poaceae; genus Digitaria; species Digitaria exilis. The sequence goes on from JACEFO010000534.1 coordinate 13,401, forward strand.
TTTAAGGAATTAATAAATTAATAAATAAATTTAATCTTTAAACAATTTGAATAAATTTGAATTTATAGAGCAACAAGTGTTTGAGCCTTCATAAGTTGTTGCATGGTTTTTGAGTGAAGTTTTGATTTACAAAATCCTGAAAAAGTTTAAATCTTAAACCTTTCCGTCTCTTTTCCTTTCTCAGCCCGGCCCAACCAGCCCAGCAGACCCACCTCCCTCTCCCTCCCACAGCTCTCTCTCTTCTCTCACTGCCAGGCGGGGCCCACCCGTCAGGGTCACCCCCAACCTCTCGCTAGCGCTCCGCCGCACCGCGCCTGCTCGCCTGCCGCCGCGCGTCCACGCCTCCACTCGCGACTCCTCGCCTCCCTAAGTACGTGCCGCCTCCCACCGAGCTCCAATCGACCCCACTCAACCCCCACTTCCTCCCGCAACAGCCGCCGCCTTCAATCCCCACTCACTCGCCATTGATGGCGAGTGGAGCTCCGTTCCGCCGCCGTCTGCTCCCTTCCACTGCACCGCCTCTACCCTCACCGCACCCTATAAAGCCTCCTTGCCTCCCATAACCACCCCCAAATCCACCGCCGCCGATGTCCATCTCCTTCCCCGCCGCTCGTTCCCCTCGGCAACCTCGTCGTTGAACTAGGTAAGGTGGTAAGCGACCTCCAAGACCGTTTTTTCCCTCTCTTTCGCTCGCACGCACGCGTGCGGCCTCGCCGGACTTGGTCCGCCGCCGCCGCACGTCGCCAAGCCGCCACACCGCCCGAGCTCCACCAAGAAGCCCCCTATGGAGTTTGTGTTGCCTCTAGCGTTCTCCAGAGCCAAGAATCGCTCAAAACCAACAACCCTAGCCCCGTTTTTGGCAAACTCTGGCGAGCCCTCGCCGCAGCGCCGCCTCCACCAGTCGCCGCCGGCAACCAGCAACCCCCCATCGAACCGCAGCCACCTGATCGAGATCCGACGGCCCAGACCCATCCCAAGTGGAAATCCCCCCCCCCCCCTCCGCTACATATTCTTTTGTACCCATCTACATATCATGTTAATTAAAGTTTATTTTATTTTGTCATTGCATTAATATTGACGGGACCCAATTAAGGACACTTAGTCTTTTTTTACCCATACCTTGTTACACCGGGGTTTACCTTTTTTGTTGGGTAGTGATGCTAGATGCTTAACTTGGGATATGGTTGTGATAAGCAAACGTGATGAACATGCTTTATATGTTGAACTTTGGTAATACAAGAACATCTTTGTTAATTGGAACATGGAGCGGCAACCCGGGATATTCCGTACAACCACGATACCACAATGGCTCTGGTCTTGGATGATTAATTAGAAACCTTGGTCAGGGTGATCTTACCGAAAGGGCAAGAGGGTGGCGGTTGACGGTGTATAGCCCGGTTCTCTTGGGAAGTGGGCTTGGCTAAGACACTAGGCCCATTAGGGAGGGTTATTCCTGCTACCGATCCGGAAACCTTAGCGGGTCATTTCTGACTAGGGAATCTTTGTAAAAGCCTCGTAGCGTCCCTATGCAGCCACACCTCGGAAGTGTGGTACGTGTCTGGCCCGCACAGCATGGTTGGGTTTAAAAGTTCTTCGCAGCTTATACGCGAATTGTGGTGAAAGTGTACAACCTCTGCAGAGTGTAAAACTATTATAACAGTCGTGTTCGCGGTTATGAACGGACTGAATCCTCACATGATAATTGAATTTAAAGTCGAGAATAAATTGTGGTTCCATGGCTATTTCATTGGATCTTTATGCTTAATTGGTTTGGTATAAACTTACACCTTAGTAGTTAGAAGTTGCTTAATAAACTTTGCCCAACTAAAATGCTAATCGCTGCAAAATCCTTAGCCTCCCTTGGAAGCTTGCATTATCTCCCGCTTGCTGAGTACCAACCATAAGAGCACTCATCCTTGCTAAAATTTGGATCAGACGAAGAAGAAGGTGATGACTAGCTCAGTGAGTTCGATAACTTCTAGGCGAGCGTTTCCCCTAGTCGGTTGCCTGTGGTGGAAGCTTGATGGAAGACTTTACGCTTTTTAGTTAATGTGTTGAACATTTAAAGGCCTTTGTGTCTTCATCGTGAGTGTAATAAATCGACAGTTTTTACTTTACGTTTTGAGCACTGTCTTTTGTATTACTCATATGTCGCTATATGTATCGAACATGATCCTGGCATACATATAGTTATGCATCCGGTTTTCTTTATAAAATAGGGTGTGACAGTGCTTCCAAAAAAAAAAGGGAAGAAACGGTGTTAGGCAATTCTCAACGGAAGTTTCATTCTCAGTGGTGGCAATCAGCGTCAGGCATGCATGCGGCAGAGCAAAAGCATCAGGCATGCACGCGGCAGGGCAAAAGCCGATCAAGCGGTTAGAAAATGACTCTCTAAGAGTCTGATGACATGTGCTAACCAATGTCGCTCTCCCATTGCATCTATCCGGCTAGATTCAGTCAATCAGTCCATCCTATGGCGGTCGATGGCGTGGTGGGCCATGTGCTCGATCGCCATGAAATTAATGATCACTCGGTTTGGCATTTTACTCCATACAGATACTTCCACATTCTGTTTGGTGCACAATTAATCTGCCCGGCCGGTCCCAACTGTTATTATATTTTATGACTCTCTGGTAGCCAAGCCGATCAAGCGATTAGAAATTGACTCTCTGGGAGTCTGATTGACATGCGCTCAACAACAACCAATGTCGCTCTCCGATTGCATCTGGCCAGATTCAGTTAACTGTACCGCGATCGATGGCGTGGTGGCCATGTGCCCACCATGAAATTAATGATCAGTCTGTTTGTCATTTTACTCCATAAAGATGCTCCCACACATTCTGTTTGGTGCACAATCTGCCCGGCCGGTCCCAACTGTTATTTTATTTTATGACTTGAGTTACTGGGGTCTACGGTATATGCAATATCCAACCACCACGCGCACTGATCTGTGGAAAACATTAATCAATAATGTGCGCATTAGCTGTCCCGCATATGATTTTACCTTTTAAATCAAGTGCCCAATATATATATATATAGATAACCCCCGGCATATGGAACATGACACCCTTCTCCTACCTCACAGCAGACACACTGAAGCGATACTTGAGAGTGAGCAGCAATGGAGAACCTCGCGCTTGGGTTGGCCAAGACGACGGTGGAAGGGACCATAACCTTGGTCAGGTCGGCCATGGAGGAGGAGGACAAGCTTCAGGAGAGCGTGCAGCGCGACCTGTTGGTTATCTCGGATGAGTTAGAGATGATGCACTCCTTCCTCAATGATGTCAACAAGGGCCACGTCACTGACAACGTGGCGAGGACCCAGGTGAGGCAGGTCCGTGACCTGGCCCTACACGTGGAGGACTGCATTGAGTCCGCTCTCTATCTGGACAAGAAGACGCACTACTGGTGGCGCAAGGTGATCCGCCCGTGCTACACGCCAGCTGCGCCACCAGCAAAGGATCTGGAAGCTACCGTTGCCCATATAGAACAGCTCAAGGCTAGAGTCGAGGCCATGGGTCAACGGAACTTGCACTACAAGCGTATCGGTGACTCTAGCCATAAGCCTGTGGAGCAGATGCATCAGCAGGCTGTTGCCAATGCAATGGCGCCAAACATCTCTGTCACAGAGAACAGTGCACAGAAGGAGAGCAGCCAAATGGATCTTGTCACGTTGATCAACAAGAAACACGACTCAAAGGAAGCAGCGCAGGCATCCTCCTTTCGAGGTAAACTCTTTTTTATACATGTCTTCTACAGTACAGTTTACTACTAATTGGAGGCTTCGTTTGAAGCCTCTATGTGATGTCACCTAGGATCCTAGGTGAATAGTCTAAAAAGAGAGAAATCATAAAAATTATCAAAAAAATCAGAAACATCCAACCATCATTATGTCAATTCTAATCGTAATAGTCATTGGTTATATTGTATTTTCTTATAAATTACCCACCTATGCTATTATAAAATAGACTAAAGTAACCCCTAAACATGTATCTAAATTAGGCACCGCTACCATTATTAAAAAAATCTAAAGTAATCCCCTAATCTTCATGTAAATTATCACCCCTGCCATTATAAAAATAATCTAAAGTAATCCCCTCTTCATAGAACTTACCCATCTATGTTATTATAAAAATAATATCAAATGGTTAAATTTGAATTTAAACTATCCAATGATATCATTATTAAAAGTTGAAGTAACTTCTAAAGAATCTAATTTATATAATTATAGTAAAAATCTTAAAGTCATCAATATAGGCTTATAGCATTCTAAATTACAATTTCTATCTTTACTTATAGATCCTTTATATTATTGTTTATATAAAATACTACCCATAATGTGTGTCATCATATATTCATGTATGAGGAAAGAAATAAGAATAGGAATTTTCATGTTTTCACATAACTGAACTAAATATACATATATCAAACACATATGAAAGTGATGCAAAGTGAATCATTAACTAAACTTATCACAATTATTACAATTACATAAGATAAATAATTATTTTTAGCGTACCATTAGAATATTTCATAGAAGAAAGAGAGCGTGAGATGGATAATTATAATTACTAACTATTTCTAACTCGCCCATGCGGGAGCACGCGTTGATAGAATACATTTCAGGGTTAAACATGTAAAAAGATACTGACTCGGCTTGATTAAGCAGTTTTTAAGAGTTGCAATACACATAAATTAGGGTTTTTATTCACTTGTTTAATCAGTGTCTCCTGTAAAACATCGTAAATAGATAAATTATTCTCCTTCATTAATAAAGTGGTGGGAGACCTGACGCTGGAGCAAACAACGTCCACTCAAGGTAAACTCTTTTTTATATACACTAAAGTTCAATATGTAATTCAATAAAAAGCATTAATTTACCCTCTTATACTCCATGTACTGCGACCTGCCCCCCACCCCCTCATTCCCATTCTTGGCTGTACCCCTGCAGGTAACGATGAAAATGAAGAGGTGAAAAACCATAACGTACGGAAAAAAGTAAATGATGACCAGCTAAAAAAGGTCATCTCAGTGCTGGGAACAGGAAGCGATCTGGAGATGGTGGCCATCGAGAAGGCATACCACGACTCGGAAACCTGCAAGAGCTTCAAATACCGGGCCTGGGTGAAACTGGTGCATCCTTTTAATCCCATTGAGTTTATCCGGAGCGTGCTGGCTCAGTTCTACAAAAACTTGAAAAAACAGTTTTGCCAACCGGTTATCACCGCCAACGGTGAAACATTATGTGCAAAACAAGAGGAAACTTTAGATTTTCTGGACGTTCTGATGGCGACGGACAATGAACTCATTGTGAATTTCAAGTGTCAAATGAAGCTCAAGTACCTAGTGGTATTGGAAGACGTATCCACTATGGTTGACTGGGAGGCCGTTAGGGGCTACCTACCTGACAAGAAAAATGGCAGCCGCATCGTTGTGCACACGCGACTATTTGAAGTTGCACGCTCGTGCGTCGGCAATGGATACCAAGTATCAGAGCTGGAGAAGAATCCTCCTGTCCATCTCCTTTACAAAGAGGTATGGACTAAGCTTTTACATCAAGCTAAATTATTTTAGGAAGAGAAATACCCCCTCGTTTATTATCTTTTATTGACCATTTAATTAACATATTAGACCATACATTTTTTTTGCGGGAAGACACATGGTATCACTCCGTCCCAAATTGTAGGTCGTTTGACTTTTTTGACCCCAACTTTGACCCCTCATCTTATTCAATATTTTTTACAAAATATCATATTTTTTGCTATAGCTAGCTTAGTAATAAAAGAATTTTAAGAATGACTTAAATTTGACTATATTTGCACAATTTTTTTTAATAAGAGGAGTGGTCAAAATTAGGGTAAAAAAGTCAAACAACTTACAATATGGGACGGAGGGAGTACATTCTATCAATAGCAAGAAGTATGGTCCCTTAAATCGGAGCCTGTATTTCCAAAGGGCTTCCCTGCCTTCTCGGAACTGTTTTCAACCTCCGACCACGACCCTAAATCTCAGCCCCTATATGCCTTTTCCTCTCTCTTATTTTTCACATACTAGTTAGTTATGATACTCTTCATTTCTCACAACAATTAAAATCAAAATATTTGGAATACATATAGCAATGGACAGTATTCAAGTTTGTAAATTAAAATATGTTTATTCAGATTCAATTTCTTTAGGCATGAAAACGTCCCATGCATAAGGAAATTGTCTATCTAATATCACAAATGTAGTCATATCCAGCATCACAAGTATAGTCATATCTAACCTCACAGGCGTAAACAGCCAAGGTCAAGCTTTAGAAACTCACTGAGCAAAGGCACAAAAGAATCTCTAGCAGTTTCTAATTAATTATTTCCTAATAACGTGTCTAAAACTGGGAGATGATTTTTTGGAACCAAAGGGACTACTGCGCTTTAGCGGGCCAAGACAACTTGTTCCATCGTTCCAAGCACAGTTTCTCATGTGAAAATAATGGCATTTTCTGACAGATGGCACTTTGCAGGATGCGGCCCGGAACGATGATAACGTTGATAAGGAAGATTGAAGGGACCGTGACACTCTAAGAGGGGGGTGAATTAGGTGTCCTAAAAACTAAGGTTCTAATTGCACATATGAAAACGTATTTCAATTTCTATCTAAAAGTGTTCTAGGTTTTCTCTATGTGTTGCTATCTCTACCGCTACAAAGTTTTGCACCCTAGGTCCAATCCTATACTAGCATGGCAAGTTTAGGAAAGGTAAATGCGGAAAGTAGTGCAAGTATGAAATGCGGAAGTTTAAAGGATAGAGAAGAGCAAACTCCCGGCACGGCGATTTTTACCGAGGTATCGGAAAGCTCACGAGCTTTCCACTAATCCTCGTTGTTGGAGCCCCTCTCAAAGGGAATGCCCACGCAAGGGCATAAACTCCCCAGTCGAGTAACTCCGTGGGTGACCACGGTACTTCCCCACGTGCAAGTGGGTCCCCGCTCGTCCCTCCCCGGATGCTCCTCGCCGCCTCCACTTGGTAGAGCTTCGGCCAAACGCCAAGGACCTCTCCTCCCTTGCACAAGCACCGACGGCCTCTCCACAAACTCGGTTGGAGGGTCTTGCAAGACTACAAGCCCCGGATTATAACACTTGGTGCGTGCAAGCACCGGTAAGCAAAGAGGTATGCAAACCTCGCTAAACTCTAGGCTGAACACCTAAGAGATGCGCTAAAGGGTCTAGACTAGCACTAAGCACTTGGCTAACCACCTAGATCTTCTATTTAGCACTTTGGTGGATTGAGCACTTAAGAATGTGTAGAACACTTGCCAATAGCTTCTCCCAGCTCAAACACACTTCAAATGGCCGAGACAGCCCATATTTATAGCCCCAACCAAAGGAGCTAGCCGTTGCAAGCCGTTGCAACCTTTCTGCGTACCACCGACTGATTCGGTGGGTGCAGGAGGGGTACCACTGAATTAGTCGGTGGTGCCACCTCAGCTAGCCGTTGAACTAGCCGTTGATCCACTGTGTCACTGACATGGGGGGCTGGTCCAACCACCGACTGATTCGGTGCCCGTTCCTCCTTCACCACCGAATTAGTCGGTGGTCTCTGAGTTGATCTTCATCTTCGGTCTTCTCCAGCACCGACTGGTTCAGTGCCCCTTCTTCTTGTACCACCGAATGAATCGGTGCTCACCAGAACTGAACAGGCTGAATGACTGACTGGTTCGGTGCTGCCCACCGAATGAATCGGTGCCCCTCCGAATCTACACAGTACTGAACTGGTATTTCTGGGCATAATGACCGATTGGTTCGGTGCCCCTTGATGACACCACCGAATGAGTCAGTGGTCCTTCTGACTGGGCTTCATAGGGCTTCTGTTCCCGCCACCACCGACTGATTCGGTTGGCTACTGCACAGAGCACCGATTGAGTCGGTGCCTCTGCGTTTCTTGCTGTCTTCTTTGCTTCTTTGCGGGTATTTTCTTCTATCTTCATTGCCATCTTTTGGATGTCCTTGGATATGATTAAGGACACTTCTCCATGTGAATTGGATGGCTTCAATTTGGATAACCATCATTTGGATATTGATTATATAAGCATTTGGATGGCTTCCAAAATATCCTTGGGGCCTAAAAACATCTACAAGTATCATCTAGACAAATTGTTAGTCCCATTGGTTATGTTGTCAATCAATCGCCAAAATCACAAACTATGGTCTAGGTCCATTTTCCTTACAAAGATGAATATAATAAACAATGGCTAGACAAAAATCCCCTTTTTTGGCCATGAAGAAGACTTAAAATGGTTGCATTGGCTCACTGTCACTGATGATCCAGGCCGTGTTGTCTAGGTGTGGGGCATATCTGGTGTTGGCAAATCTTTTCTCATTGAACACTTCTGCCGAACGACACAGAAAAAGGACTACCCGAATGGTTATGACAAATTTATTTGGTTGAATAATGTACCCAATCCATTCGATTAAGGGTCTTGTCGAGGAGATTACTTTCGCAACTGATTCTTGCTCGATGATTTGCCAACCAAATATCAAAGACCCGGTTCAAGGGTGCCATCAATATCTGCAGCAGGTACAAGAGGGAAAGGAAAAATACTGTATTGTTATCGATGATTTGCAATCCACGGAAGAGTGGGACTTGATAAGACCTACCTTTGAATCTACTGAAAAACAAAATAGTGATAATGCAAGTTCCCGGATAGTGTACCAACATTCGAATCTACTGAAAAACATTGCTATAATAATAATTACCAATGAAGAAGATGTTGCCATTCACTGTGCAACAGAGAAGAAGCTTGTGTGGAACGTGAAAGGTCTAGAAGTTGACAACGCCATTAAGCTCTTCGACCAGGTATGGTTACTCACAAGAAGCATTTCAATATTCTCTGTTCGATCACTACTATTCTCATTGTGCTATGTCTAGTTAGAAATAGATATTTGTTCTCCGTTTCTCAGATTTTTTATTCCAGTTTCTACATCGATCAATGCATGTAACTGTTCATTATTACATCAGGAGCACAAGTTGCTAAGGAAAATAAAAACACACAACAAAAGTCTCAGTTGTACCTATCTATTTTGAAATATATTACTGAAAAACCATCAATTTACAACAAAAACTTCCATGATCCGTTTCTCATATACATGTACGTGTGTATGTTGTATGTATGGTGACACACCGAGAAACGATCTGGTCCTCCAGCATTTTCCTGTGCTCCTGTGCACCCATAGATGTGCGCCCGTCAGATGCACACCCACGGTGGAGATCAGGATGCTGTGAGTGGTGCTCCCCAACCAGCTCTCGATAGGCATATGGTGGGATGTGCATCCAATTGTCACACATTCATTGTTGCACCGGAGGTTCCTAGAGCACTAGATCCTCTCCCGTGACACACCTCATTCACGCGTATGCCTTATGTTGCTTTTGAAGATTATGAAAAATACCAAAGCAACTACTAACTAATATCAATGGGAGGGAATATTATATCAAGTGGTGCAAAAGGAATTCTCTTGGAAAAATAAACATTGACCATGCTGCCTTGATTTTAGCTATAGATAAATAAAGTAGCACTGGAAATAGAGAAATGATATAAACTCCGTTTCTAAGACATAAGTTAGCGCATCTCCAGCAATGGCCCCCAAACCAGACCCTCTATTTTAAGTATGGGCTCCCTTTACTTTTTAACCTCAACTCCAAGAGTAGAATCTAAATCTTACCTTCTACTTTAATATAACAAGTGGGATCCATTTGTTAGTGGACAGAGAGCTCTCTAGACACTTGCTAGGATTATGGGGAGAAATAAGGGATTTAGGGGTCTCCCAAAATGAGGGGGCTCTAGTACAGGGCCTTGTGATCTTTTGATGGTACATATCCAAATTTCCCATCTCTAATGTTGTCATGCCATAAGAATGCTATAATAGTACAAGTACCAAAATCAGATCATGCTGATGAGGCCCGAGGACAACAAAGATGCTTGGTAGAACCCTTGTTGCCAAGGAACCCATAGCCCAAGTCACCTACAAAACCCTGGACACCGATGACAAAATTAGCACTCAGAGCAACACATGAGAGGATAATCTTTTAATTTTGGAAAAACAAATGAACAGAGGGTACTGAATTCATAACCAGATGCTTATAATTTTATGAAAAAATTATAGGATTCATCTTTTTTTAGACTGCAGATTAATACGTGGTTAATAATAGTAAAATATTATGTTTGCTTTTTTGTATAAAAACTTGTAGGCCATAGCTCTTTTCTCAAGAAAGATGTTTGTGCATGGGAGGGTTATGATGAGGACATCACTCATTCGGATGCACATGACATGCCTACGCCTTTCATTCAAGGTCCAATCACAAGAGCTCGTGCGCGACAATTAAATTTAGAGGTGAGCTCGCTTCTAAGTGTTCCTTTTAATAGATTTGAGAATAGATCGCTACCTATTGTTTATAATGTTGTTAGGAACCAAGGAGAAGACAAGGAGACGCATGGAGCGAGGCTTGGAGGCGTGGGGAACAGCCAAGGGTTGGCCAAGCATCGTGGAGGTCCATTACAACTCGACTTCGGGTCCAACTCGGAGTCCAGGAACAGTCTGGAGTAAAACGGACGCCCAGGCCGCATACGGACTCGGATTTTGACGTTCTATATATGGTTGGAAAGGGAATTTCATAGAGCTTCCAATGGAACCAGAACCAGGCCCAAATTCACTCTGAGTCGACGGGAATCGTCCGAGGAAGGTGGCGTCCAGAATCTGTTCCGGTGCTGCGTCACCGATATTTGGCCTTTGGGCCGTGTATCTTCGTTGAGCCCATTAGGGGCGCGTGCAGGGGGTCGACCACGACCCTAACCTCTATATATCAGTAGCCGCCGCCCTCGTTAGGGTTTGGGTTTTGCTTAGATTAATCTGTCTAGAACAGTTTCGCCGTCATCGGTTTGTGAGACCCCAACTCGTGAGATTAATCATACATCTGCAATTGTGTTGCATCCTTCTGTGTTCTTGCTTGTGTTCTTCGATTCGCAGGCAAGGATTAGCCTTCTGGGCGAGGTCGACTTAGGTCGATAACCTGAGGAGACGTGGTGCTACGATTGCGGGGTTCAGGACGTGTTGTTCGGAAGCCGGATCGATTTGTGTCGCGACTCCGCCAAAATCGTCGCTTATCTGAACCTTCCGGAAGATCGGGAACCCTAGTCCACATCAGTTGGTAATCAGAGCTTCAGGTTTACCGTCAGGTTCACTCTTACCCTAGTTATTTTTGCCTTCGTCCTAGAGTCTACAAAAGAAAACCAAAAAAAAAAAATTTCCGCTGTCCTAAAACCCTTGTGTTAGCCTTTGCAATTTTCGTTTCAGATTTGCTTTGTTGAGTTTGTGTCCGTGGTCGAATCTTGTTGCTGGTTTTAGATCGTGCCTTAGTTGTAGTTCAACCGCACCATCGCTGTGTTTGTTTCCGCCGCTATCCCATCCACCTTCATCCAGATTACAAGTCGTGCCACCATATTACTCGACTTGCCCGCTAGCCGCCTTGTGTGAACTCTCGCCGCGCCAGCCCTAGATAGGTTGCGAGCCGCCTTGTGCCTTTCGCCTTGCATCGCAGCCCTCCTTGTATCATCATCTAGCGAGTACCTACTACAGAACCTAGGGAAGCTTTGCCCTAGCCGCCGAAAAACATAACGTGAGGTACCTTCGGTAAAACGGGCATAACTTTTCGCTCGGTGCTCCGTTTTGGCTGAAATTTTTACAGCAGATTCCTAACGAAAAGTTGGGGAGAAAAGAAGTATAGTCCCTTAAATCGGAGCCTGTATTTCCTAAGGGCTTCACTGCCTTCTCGGACCTGTTTTCAAACCTCCGACCACGACCCTAAATCTCAGCCCCTATATTCCTTTTTCTCTCTCAAATTTTTCACATACTAGTTAGTTATGATACTCTTCATTTCTCACAACAATTAAAATCAAAATATTTGGAATACATATAGCAATAGACAGTATTCAAGTTTATAATTAAAATATGTTTATTCATATTCAATTTCTTTAGACATGAAAACGTCCCATGCATAAGGAAATTGTCTATCTAATATCACAAATGTAGTCACATCCAGCATCACAAGTATAGTCATATCTGACCTCAGAAGCGTAAACAGCCAAGGTCAAGTTTTAGAAACTCACTGAGCAAAGGCACAAAAGAATCTCTAGCAGTTTCTAATTAATTATTTCCTAATAACCTGTCTAAAACTGGCAGATGGTTTTTTGGAACCAAAGGGACTACTGTGCTTTAGCGGACCGATACAACTTGTTCCATCGTTCCAAGCACAGTTTCTCATGTGAAAATAATGGCATTTTCTGACAGATGGCACTTTGCAGGATGCGGCCCGGAACGATGATAACGTTGACAAGGAAGATAAATATAATAAACAATGGCTAGACAAAAATCCCCTTTTTGGCCATGATGAAGACTTAAAATGGTTGTATTGGCTCACTGATCCAGGCCGTGTTGTCTCGGTGTGGGGCATATCTGGTGTCGGCAAATCTTGTCTCATTGAACACTTCTGGCGAAAGACACAGAAAAAGGACTACCTGAATGATTATTCCAAATTTATTTGGTTGAATGTACCCCATCCATTCGATTAAAGGGTCTTGTCGAGGAGTTTACTTTCGCAACTGATTCCTGCTCGCCAAGACCACAACCTATCAAATATCAATGACCCAGTTCAAAGGTGCCGTCTATATCTACAGCAGAAGGAAAAAGAGGGAAAGGAAGTCTACTTTATTGTTATCGACGGTTTGCGATCCTCGGAAGAGTGGGACTTGATAAAGCCTACCTTCGAATTTACTGATAAAAAACAGAGTAATAATACAAGTTCCCGGATACCATACCTACCTTCGAATCTATTGAAAAACATTGCCATAATAATAATTACCAATGAAGAAAATGTTGCCATTCACTGCAACAGAGAAGACGTTTGTGTGGAACGTAAAAGGTCTAGAAGCTGACGACACCATTAAACTCTTCAACCAGGTATGGTTACTCGCAAGAAGCATTTCAATATTCTTTGTTCGATGTACTATATATTCGCATTACGCGAGGTCTAGTAAGAAATTGGTATTGTTATTCGTTTCTTGTATACGTGTGTATGTGGTCTATATGGTGACACTGACACACCTGTTAGATACTGGTTTACTTTCTTTTATTTTTCCTTCTGCAAGTAGACCCAGCATGATATTTTTCCTTAAAAGATAAGTTAATTCTTGTATTTTTTGAACTATAGGCAACTAATAGCCGGTGGCAGCAGGATCAAGAGGAGGCGGAAAGAAGGCATCGGAATGAGCAAATAAGGGGTATCTTATTACAGAAATGTGGTGGACTTCCCAAGGTCATATGTGTTGTAGCTGAGTCATGGGAAAGAGTTCGCAACATAAAAATAAGAGACAATCTTGTTTCGAAGTTGGAGGCTAACGCACCACATAGCACACGAAGACTAGGAGCCATGTTTACCTGGTTGGATTCCTACTTTCGTAACTGTCCTGATTCACTGAAGCCATGTATCTTCTACCTGTCCATCTTCCCCTTGAACCACACCATCCGGCGAAGGCGTTTGGTGAGGCGGTGGATAGCAGAGGGATATTTTAGAAACAATAAAGAAAGAACAGCAGAGGAGAACGGGGACATGTCCTTCTCCAAGCTGGTCAATCTAAGCATGATCCAGGCACCAGGAACAGAAGTCAACTACGACGGGATGCCTTTGTGCCAAGTCAATGGTTTTCTCCGTGAATACATCATCTCACGGTTAACGGAAGAGAACCTTGTCTTTGCACTCGAGGACCATTGCAGAATGGACACACAGCACACAGGACGGCACCTCGCCATAGACAATAGCTGGGACAGAGACAGAAATGTGTTTGAGAGCATCGACCTTTCATTGCTACGATCTTTGACTGTGTTTGGTAAGTGGGAATCATTCATCATCTCTAACAAGATGAAGCTGCTCCGGGTGTTGGATCTGGAGGACGTGTCTTCAGGTGTGAGAAATCGTGATGTGGAGCAGATGGTGAAGCAGCTGCCCCGCCTGAAGTTCCTCTCCCTGAGAAGGTGCAAAGAAGTCACTCGTGTGCCCGATTCCTTGGGACATCTGAAGCAGCTTCAAACTCTGGATACCAGGGAGACATCTGTAACGGAGCTGCCAAAGTCACCAAGCTAGAGAAGCTGCAATACATCCGTGCTGGTACCGCCAAACATCACCAAGCTACTGAAGCAGCAGAGAACCCATCAGCAGTAGCAGTAACACCGGTGAAACGAACCGGACTTTTATTGGCAAAGTCCGACTCCCTGTACCGTTGTGATAGTCCCACGAATAGTGCTACCGCCGTACAGAACTCATCTCAGGAGTATATCACAGACATCCATTCGAATTACATCACATGTCATAAATATAGTAACCAGTACAAGTCTCTGGAATAAGTACATAAGCCTCATGGGCTAAATGCAACATAAAGGAAATATAGCACGGCAGAAACTATCAAGCGTCCTCCAAGTGGTCTCCTCTCCACAGGCAATCTCCTAAGCGTAGCTGCAGCCTAGTCGTACCACCCATCATGGTTGAACTCGTGCTCGGACTCGTACCCTGCGAACTCACAGACTGTTCCCAAGGAGCGGAACAGGTCCACGTCACCATCTGAATGCAAGCTTTAGGTGGCCTAATTCTAAGGGGAAAGAAAATAGCAATGAAAAGGGTATATGTTTCCTAAGCAGTAGTAGCAGCATATAGTATCATCATTCACATATCCCACTTTTACCACAACTCGGGCCGTCCTGGCTCACCAGCTCCCGTCTCAACACAACACCTCCATCTCTCGGGCGATGCGCAGGCTCCCATCCCTGGCATCTCAAGAGGTACGGACGGATCACAAGGGAGGCGGAGCTCAACCTCCCTCTCCCCGCCCGCACCAACGACCTCACACACTCTCCTATAGGGGAAGAGAAAGCATATCCCAAAACAATGGACGACCGAGACATAAACACTGCGCTTTCCGAGACCGAGGTCACGGCTATACGTATAGATCATAAGACTCTGCAGAGCTTGTACGCCTATACCCAACTCGGGCTGCAAACCGGGGTTCAACCAGCTGAGACACAACCCACAACTAGTAACTCCTAACCGGAAACGGCATCCTCCTGCATCCCTCGGGTATGAACGCCTCGGCACGCTAACCTTGGCCCCAAGAGCTGTGAAGACGTTTCCCGTGGGCCAGACAGGGAATAGCTCGCCGATCGGGGGTGTAAGGACACATCCAGTCCCCCTGACACAAATACCACACTGTAGTCGCCAACAGTCCGGATGCCGCTCCGGAAAAGGCTAGCTGGTACTCCTCCCACAAAAGCAAGCTGGTGTGTACGGTATAGTGATCACGAGGTCGGTCAACAAGGTTTAATGTGCCGGTACAGGTGTCATCGTCCCAAAAGCGTATCCACCGTAGTGGTCCGCAACAGTTACCATCTCAGGTAACCGCCATACTCCTAGCTCCCAATCACAATCACAAGTCACAACCGTGCCCGCCACAGGCACAACACAGGGCTTACTCAGAAGCTTGCCCCTGGCTCCCCGAAAGCCTAAGTCGGGTTGTTATAAATACCCGCACCGACAAGGACCTACTAAGGTCAAAATCACCATACTCCTTCCCAGTTTTCCCCACACCCCACACAGAGAATATCTACCAATCCCACACATAGCATGCACAGCAATAGCAACATCTCAAGTATATAGTAAGTGGTAGGTCATCAAGGGGTAAAGGCAATAAAGGGCTATGCATGGCTAATCATCATATAATCATCACGTGCAAGCACTAGCAGACTAACAGTATATGCCTAATGGGCATTCAAAAGATGGGATGGGCGTGAACCTGGAGAGTGCGGGTAGTTGTCGAAGTCCTCGGCCGGATCCTCAATCAGCTGCTCACGGTCGTCGTCTCCTGAACACGGAAGGTACGATAAATCATACTGTAAATGGCAAGAAATCCAAAGAACAGCAATATAGAATATCCAAATAACTCCAAATACCCTCCCAAACTGTTATTCATAATTTTAGAAAATTATAGA
The DNA here is from genome assembly GCA_015342445.1 of Digitaria exilis. NCBI lineage: Eukaryota > Viridiplantae > Streptophyta > Magnoliopsida > Poales > Poaceae > Digitaria > Digitaria exilis. The sequence goes on from JACEFO010000534.1 coordinate 29,464, forward strand.
AACTGGTTTCATAATTTTCTGACTTAATTTGAATTAGTTATGAATTTTCTAAGTTTAAATCATTTTCTGAAAAAGATAAACGAATTCCCGAAAAGATTAAATCCGGAAAAACCAGAGCGCGACACGTGGCAGCGCCAGAGCGCGCCACGCGGCCCTGCTGATGTCAGCATGACGTAAGCCTGACGTCAGCCGAGGGGTCCGGAATTGATGACGTCAGCGTGGGCCCGGCTGACGTCATCACGACCAAGTCAACCTGACAGGTGGGCCCTCTGGGCAGTGGGCCCCGCCTGTCAGCGACTCGGCTCGGTGCGACAGCGCGCGTGGGCGCAGTCCACCGTGAGCCGTGAGTGCGGCTCACGTGGACCGCGTCCACCGGATCCGGTGCGGCTGCGCCCGTGTGGCCCAGCGTGCGTGAAATCGGATTTGAAATCAAATGGGGAAAAGTTCACGCGTGCGTCATGTTCGACGAAATGCCGCAACGGCGTTCGCGACGCGCGCGACGCGACGGCTCGGCGTGCGTGCGTGTTCGCTCACAGCAGCACGCGTGCGCGGGCTTGTGCGGCGTGTGTGAGTGTGGTCTGGCGTGCCGTGCGTGCGCGCATGCGTTCACGAACGCTTGCGCGGCGCGACGCGGCGGCCGTGCTCGTGCAGACGACGGCGAGCTCGCCGGCCGTGCGAGGTAGCGCCTCGTGGCCCGGGGCTGCACGCGAGCGTGCACGGCGTGTGTGCTGGTGCGCGTGCGTGAGCATGTGCATGTGTGTGCGGGTGAGTGCGTGCGCGCGCGCCCATGGCGCGGCGAGGCCTAGCAGCCCGCGGTGTCCGGCAGCCCGGTTCCGCGGTTGCTAGCGTGCCGTGCGCAAACGCGAGTGTGTGCGTGAGGTCCCTGCAGAGAGAGTGCGGCTCGATGGCCGGCAAATGGGAGGGTGGCCCCTAGCGGCGGCACTAGGTCCAAGGCGGAGCTCTGGCGAGCGCGTCGAGGGGGAAACAAGGTGGGGTCTCGGGGATTGGCTCACCTAAGGGCTCGAGAAGAGAGAGGCGAGGCAGGACGACGTTGGCGCAGTGGCGAGGTGATGCGGTGCCGGCTCGGAGCAGCGGTCGTCGTCGACGTCGGTGTTCGCGGCGGCTTCACGGTGGCGCATGGTCGGCGTCGTCGAGGTACGGCTTGGCTCGTCCTCCGTGCTTCCTTGGCGCTGCGGGAGCTCCTCTCGCGACGGCGTTCCTCCTCCTCCCTTCCTCTTCCTCCTTCTCCCCCTCCTCTTCCTCTTTCCCCCTTCTCCTCCTCTGTTTCGCGTTCTCGGTGGTGGCGGAAAGGGGATGAACACCGTGTGAGCGTTTGGGATTCGAATTGGAGGCGTGGGCAGCTACTTGTAGGCGTGGGCAAGGGGTAGAGGTGGCTTGGGCGAGAGGGAAGGCGGTTACGCGGGTCACGCGAACTGCGTGACCCCGGCGCGACGATGGCGAGCGCGTGCGCGCGTTCCGCGGCGTGGTGGCGTGGCCGCCAAGGCTTCTAGAGGCTTCCTAGGGGCTTGGCTTGGGCGAGGGGTAGGTCTTGGCGGGCGCGGCGGGATCCCGAGCGTGAGCGCGCGCCAGCGTGGCGCGGGACACGCGAATCGCGTGACCGCGGCGACGGAGGCGTGAGGAGGAAGACGAACTGTGCGGTGTGTGGCTGACAGGTGGCCCGGCTTGTCAGCGCGGCGCGGCGAGGAAGAAGGCGTGCGCTGGCTGCTGGGCTGGGCCGCGCGCGAGCGAAGGAGCGGATGGGCCGAGCGTGCGCGGGAGAAGAAGAAGAAGTCGGCCCGCCGGGAAGGGGAAGAGAGAAAGAGAGAGGGAAAGAATTGGGCCGTTTTTAGGTGTCGGCCCAATTGTGGTTTTAGCCCATAGGTTTGAATTTGAATTTATAATTCAAATTCAAAAGTATATTATATTTCAAATAAAATCCAAACAAATCCAATAAAATCCAAATGCCACTCTAGATGTATTATCCTTAAATAAAATATTATTTTTTCTAGGATTTAGACGAGAAGAGAACTTGACCTTAGGCAAATTTAAATTGTTGCACATTCCATTCAAAATTTTTAAATCCACATTTTTAAACATGCAAATCTTAGGAATGTTACAACCGGTGAGCCCGATCATATGCTTCTCTAGGGTCCTGCTTATCGAAATCAAGAATCCAACACCTTGTGGCTCTCACTGTGGTGTCGATGTGCCTAGCGGGATTATGAAGCTTTCCAGTCTGCACACGCTGGGTGTAGTTAGCATCGAGGATGTACGCGAGGATGGCATTCTGGAGGAGATCATGACCCTTACCCAACTGCACAAGCTTGGGGTGTCAGGCATTAACCGGAACAACAGCGAGAAGTTTTTTTGCATACATCTCACGTCTCGTCCATCTGGAATCCCTGTCAGTGCAAATCGAGGCAAACCAAGACAATGGAGCTGCTGATTGCATGGGCGACATCTCGTCGCCTCTGGAGAAGCTACGGAGCCTTAAATTGTACGGGCTATTGACAGGTTGCCATCATGGATCATGCAAATGTGCTTGCAGCTGCCTCGACTTGAGAAATTAGATGTACAGATGAAAATTGCCTCCAGCAGGACCTAGATTTTATTCAAACCCTAAAATACCTATGTATTCTAAGTCTTCGATTGGCAAGAATTTCAAGATGGCGAGCTCAAATCTTGTTGGAGTGTTTCTCGAAATATGGGTAAATGGATTATCCCACTTCCTCGAGATTGACTGCAACTCCAGGTTTACAGGCTGTAAGGTTTGGCTTCCAAAATAGAAGTCGAGATTCCTGAAGATTCGCTGCTGCAGTGTGTCTTCATCCTAAGTTCTATGGTCTACAGGGTATGGAACGGCTGAGGGAAGTCTGGCCTTAGCGGATCCTATGACCAAGCCTTATTTGAACACTTGAAGGCGAGCTTAAGTCAAAAAAAAAAAACAAAAAGAAACCGATTCTGAAGCGGAGAAACTGTCATCGTCGACCTAACTGGTGCTGAGCAGTTCGAAGGGTGTATATTTGTGCGGGACCCGGTGGTGTTGTCTGTCTATTTCTTTTCCCCTCTAGTACTGTGTTGAGTATTGTCAATCAGGTAGCGTCTTATGTATAAGCTCTCTTGATGTGTAACTGCTAGTATGTTCCGAGTGTGATTGAATATGAACATGAATGCCCTAGCATTTTTCCATGCAATGCTTTGGTGTTTGTCGTCTCAGGCTCATCTCAGAATCGATTTTTTTCTACAAGAGAGCGATGAATTCATGTCGTCGATACACTGCTCGAGCATCGTTTTGAAACACTTGTAAGTAGTGGACCATCTGTGTACTTGTATGTTCTGTCTAGTGATTGCACTGATTTAGCCAGCTGTGTATTGACCAGCCATGACAAGGATAATGATGACCGAGTCAGTTATTATGCATTCATAAAGAGATACCGTCCATACGTACACAAGAAATACCTTCAAGTTATGAAGCATGTAAAAACGACAATAAAGAAAGACATCAGAGCTGCATGGTTACCCGCCCAAACTCCCAAAATAAACAACGAAGATGGGTAGATCACCAGTCCATACTCCGAAACACTTGGTAGGGTGACTGACTCCATAAGACCAATGGATGACCAAAAGAGAACGACAAACTGCAGAGAAATGACTCCACTTCCGGTGCATTAAAAAACTAGATGGTGGTTCAAGTAGCACGGCTGCTTATTTAAAACATTTGTGTTTATGCTGTGGGCCTTGGAACTCATCTCAATCAGCCCTGTCCAAAGATTCAAAGAGTGTATCGACATATTCGTCAGAAAACCACCATAGTGTCTACACATGTCCAGCATATCAAGCTGAAAGATCATGAATTTGAACTTTGGCCGGAACCTCTACTTTTACTTGCCAATGGAAACATGGTGCTTCAGATTTATGCAATGATTGCAGGTTAACTAACGAAAATAGATTGAGTTTGGTTATTCTATAGCAGAAGCTTCTTTCAGAAGTCATGTCTTTTGTCTAATGGGA